>QKMV01003341.1:0-11603 GCA_003287335.1 Lednia tumana
TGATGATGATGATGATGATGATGATGATGATGATGATGATGATGATGATGATGATGATGATGATGATGATGATGTTGCTGTCGCTGCAACAATGCCACGGATGGCAGGGCGTCTGCGTCGCGTGATTTGCTCGCCCGTGTATAATTGAGCTGATAAATCGAACCGTTTTATTGCATTATTACGGCTGCAGCGAGCAGCGAGCAACGAGCAACTATCTACGCTTGCACAATTCTAGCGAGTTTAATTCTCTTTAATGGAAGACGACGAGTTAAGTTTACGAGGCATATAAATTAACGCCGGTTTAACAAGCCGGCGTCACACTCGAGTGGAGGACTTATCGATGTAGAATTCGTGAATTCAGCGAGTTGTTTTATCGAGTCTGAGACGAGCGAATTTACCTGCGAATGGCGGAAAAACGTGCACATGTAGCGGTTCGCGTCGTGCTAAAAGGTGCGATGTGCAAATGGTTGATGATGCCAGTTGCTAATTGTAGAAAAGCCGAAAGGATATTTAAATATAACTTATTTACGACACTAACCTCACCCAAGATAATATAGAAGAGCTAGAGCGAGACAATCCCGCGTAGACATTTCGCGACTGTTATTGAAATTGCAACTTGACAACAACAATGCGTGTCTCGCAAGTCGCATGTCAGCATTTCATGGCATCGTAAAGCCATCTTGTAAGCTACGGAATGATGTGCAAGACGTTGTGGGTTGCAGTTGTTTTTACTTGAGACATACCTACTAATTCGGCATTCTAAATCGTTAACGCGGCCATCGGCCCGGAATTGCGTGCGTCGCTTGAACCCGACGCCTCCAGCGTGCCCTCGGGTGTAAAAATAAAGCGTGTCCCAGAGCAGAGTAGAGCGAGGAATGGGAGAAACGACGGTTGATTGGGGGAAATAGAGCCAAGATGCTGAGCGAGCGGATGATTGTGATTGGTGGACAATGACGCAACCCGGGGTGAATTGCCTATTCAAGGTCCCGAATGGTGAGAAAATAGCGTTGGTGATGTTTTGCGAATCTTATGAGAAGAAGCCGCGTTAGGGCCATCGGCCAGGCAGGCCGCCACATGTGCCCACAGCTATGAGTGGTACTTATTTTGGCGGAATATCAAGCAGTTACAGTTGGCCGTTGGCAGTGGGGCGAATTGCTACACACGAGGAGACAAGGAAACTGCTTTGGGAGAAAACTCGTCGATCAGGATGATGACGAGATTAGGAAGAAGACGCGGAAAAAATCCGAAACCATTTACACACACACACACTCTCTCTCATACTGCACGTTGTTTAATTTGTTATTTGGTAGTCCTCATGCGGAAAAAATATCAGCCATTTGTACACAATCCTTTTGAGCGTGATGTGAGGCAGGCCACGGTCAGCGAGCGAGCCGAGCACACAATGCAGATCATGAAAGATGACCGGCCCCTTCCCATTCTCCGTCGTATCGCATTCGCACCCCGCCCTGTGATGCAACTGATCGGCGTCGCAGCACCCCTCCTTACCTACCTATATAGCGGACACACTGGAGCCCTCATCCCGCGTCGAGGAGGGAAGGGTTGCCGATTTCCAGCGTCCACATTCGCCACGCACTCCAATACCTGTTACGCGAACGAAAAGGCCATCCAGTAAATCACGCGATTTGCATATTCCGCGACGACGAAAGATACGTTTCTAGTCGAGCCGGCCTGGCCAGCACGACAACAATTCCGAACACAAACGCACGCATACAAAGACGGAGACATGCGTGATAGATGCCACCGCATTACCAAGTCCATTTCCGTAGACATGCATCTTAATGCCAAGGATAGTATGTGTCGAATCCGTTGCTCTCGACGGCGGCTAGCTAGAACTAGAACCTTGCTTGCGAAAAACGCGGAAATCTTCGGTTTTGGTAAAGGATCCGTTTGGCGGGGATTGGCTGGCATTTGTTTTACCGATCGGTGTCGCCGCAATGTTGCCGGGATGTTTGTGGTCGCCACAAATGCGTCCCCGCGTTACGTCTCTTTAGGCATTTCAGTGACCAAACTAGTTGGCGTATTAGCGTGTAAATTCCGAAGCATCGCAAACACCAAACACGGAAACCGTTCCCTGTCGAGTACAACGAGGTCGGAGGGCCCGGAAAGCCGTGCGCTGGAAGCGAGTAACAAACGAGCGGTGATATAGATGTGTAATCGCGTGTCAAGTGGTGGCTTCGATTGACGTCCATGGATTGACCTTCTGCCGCATCGCGAAAGTCAGTGTGTCGTTGAACCAACCGCGCCAATATGGCGGAACAGACGCGACGCGCGTCACGTGGTTTCGCACGCAAATGCACGTATGGGCGAAAAATGACGCGCTGTCGAACGAAAAAGTGCACTTTCTTCAGCAATCACATGGTCGCCGCGCTCGCTCTCTCGGCTGCTTTGTACTATAAATGAGACACGCGACGACTACTACTACTCAATACCGCGCGCTTTCCGCCATTTCTCAGCCAACTGGCGTGAGTAATGAGTGTATGGCAAGATGTGTAGCCCGCTGGGAATGGGAGTGAGCTACGGCAGTAGCTGTTCAAGTTCACGCCGACCGTTTCTCGGTTTTTGTATAATGAGCAAGATAAAAACAACAAGCATTTCAGCGACAGGAAAAGGATTCGGCGCATGTTTTCGCCATATGGCATCATTTAGCTTGCTTCAACCTTGCTCACCATGCAGAGCTAAATTTAAGCACGCCGTGCAACGGAAAAAAAGAGAAATAATCGGGAATTTTAATCTGTGTATATAAAAAGAGGATCAAGGAGAAGTGAAGAAATAAATTCACACTTTTTATCGCCATTTGCTAGGCACATTTGGCACGATAACGTGCGAACAGGAAAAGCGTCCCTGGTTAATTGGCACTATTTGGTCGCTGCATCGAGAGTGGTCGCGTTTTATAGGTTATAGTACACTATCGTGTGTGTGTAACCCATTCCTGCTATCGTCACTCATCCGCCATCGCCGGGAGATAAAAGAAAAATTACGCCGAGATGGGAGAGTGCAGCAGGGCTTTAATAATAAACCAACTACTAACCATACCCAAGGCAAAGTTCCGAAGTTCAAGGCCCGCGTTCATAAAAAGCTCTCCCCGTATCTGATAACGAGTCATTGGCACTTGTTTTTACAGCCTCGCTGTATAATTGCGACCTTCAAAGCGTCGACGGTTTGATGATACCCTACAAACATCGTTTCAACGCTTGCCTTTTCATCACGCCATCATATAACGAGCCGAATAATATATTGGGAGCGATTATTAGCGATGCGAAAAAATAGATAAGAGAATCCGCACGGAAATAAGCCTGGTGACCTTAAAAATGTGATGGGTTATGTAAATGTCGACAGGTAATTTTATCGCCTGCCTGCTTGTAGTTGTAACAAAGATTCAAGGCTTTTAGCACAATTATCGCGATTATATTTACGAGGAAGTCACCCAGACGAAGAAGATTGTGCCAAACTCGACCGGCCGGTAACTTTAACTGTTTTCGCTCTTTTGCAAGCAAATGACAATCGACGACGACGACAGGAAATATCCGCACTTTTTTTGGCACGCGCTAAAATTTTCTTGTCGCGAAGACATTAATTTTAATTTGATTTCGCCTATTGTTAATTAAATCAACCTTGAACGTACATTGAAGATAAGTTCATATATTATTCACAAATCATTATCATACATTATTATGGAGATGATTAATTTTTGGCAAGTCCTTGATTTTTCATGAGTTCAGCCTTCATCTTGAGTTGATGCTATAATATCAGTTATAACACTGTTGCGTGTTGCGTGCGCGAGACGGCGACCATCGGTTGAACCTGCGAGCTGCGACGCTTTGCGAAAACAATAAATCGCATCAATCCATTTCGTTGCTACCCAGCCATCCGTGCTCCCCGCGCTTTAACCGAAGGCACTTGTTTTGCTCGTTTTTGCCCGCTCGCTCACTCGAAACACTCTTTTTGCATCCAGCCCGCAGCATGTCGAGTGCTCGCTCCACTCTCGCTTGGGTGCGTTCAGAACATTTCATTCTTTGCCGCGAACCTCGATGAAAAATGATAACAATAGAAATGCGCGCTGAAAAGGATGACATTCCTGCGGTTCCCTTCGATATGTCACTCCGTGGTCGATCTCATTCATCCCAAAACGATTTAATATGCATGGAGATATTCGTTCAGCCTCTCGCATTCAGTGAAACGTTACGATGAAAACAAAAACAGCACCCGATTTAGACCGATGCAGGTTTTATAACTTACATAATTCAAGCAAACTGCTGAAACGGAAATGGTTTCGCCTTTGTAGATCGAAAAGTGCCCACTTTGTAAAAATTAGATCATACGATTCGATAAATTGGCGCGCGGGCCGATCAACTCTTGGTCCCTGCCCCGGGGCTGAAACCCCGTCCTGACTCGATCGAGATCGAGCGCATGTGAGTGACCAGCGCCAAGGCTGCAACCACTTCCACCGCACAATTGCACTTGCACTTGCACTTCGCGGTTGAAATGCATTCGCTGAAATCGATAACCTGCAGTCTCGGGGATTCTGCTCGCGAGCTTTTCTCCTCGACTCGAGGGTCGCATGCGGCGACATTGAATCTTTACGGACGACGTCGTTTCAACTCGGTAGCTCATTGGGTCTTTCTTTAAATAAAAATACCTGCTGATTATATACTTCAGTCAAACTTACTTTATCCGTTCTATAAATCACGGTGGCCGCTTACTGCTTTTATGTGTATCATTATCTCCCGAGTAAAAGCCGCGGTTTATTTGATATTTATTAGCTGTGTTGTGTCTTCTTGTGAACGCTCGTAGCACATTAACCCAGATCGCTGGCCGCCTGTTGTGCATTTGGTTCAGTAGCTGTTAGCTGTTAGATCCCCAAACATCGTCGATCTCCGCGGCGCTCTGCGCAAGAAAGACCGCCAGGGAAATTAAATTATTCGACAACCACTCTGGACTGGTTTCGTTTTCCTTCGCCTCTCTTCGCATGTACCGCGCCTGCGTGCAGAATGTCTCACTTCCGGTCACTCGGTGGCAAGGAGAACTAACCACGGTAGACGTTACATTCGAGAAACTCGTCCACTCGTGACGGGCAGCTTTATAAATAGCCATTACGTTTTCCATTTCCTCTCGTCCGCCCGGCCCGCGTGAGAGGAGGACTCACCATGAGTGCACTGCGGAATAAAATGGCTGCAATTACGATCTTGCTATTAGATTAGTAAGCAGAATAGCAGAAAACGTTCCTCGGAAGGCGCCCGCGGCCCGCAGCGCACATCTGCACACTCGGCAACTGACTTGCGAACTACCTGTACCATGAAAAAATAATGCACTGCACTGCACCCTCCCCAAGCAATGCGAAAGGCTCTATTGGGCCTGCATTGCCGATTGTTTGACGTCGATGTATTTATCTCGGTTTTTTAATTGGTTTTGCTCTCGGAAACGTGGGCAGCCGGCGTAGGTATAGCAGACAGACAGATAGACAGGGAGGGGGATAAGCAAGCACAAACAGATAAGTGTAGGCTGGCTGGCTGGCTTGGTGTAAGACAGACATCCAACTTGTATTGATGCTCTTTGTCCCTAATCATTGACGCAACAAATGCCAATGACCAGGAAGCGACAGAGGCAAATGTGACCTTCAATTTGTTGGCTGTCTTGATGGCTTATGCCCCTCTTTGATGATAACTGACAAGATAATGATAGCAAACTCTTTTTATACTCGTTTTTAACGAAACTTGGGAAGCGTTTTTTTCTTGTCCTGATAGTATGTTTTGCAATATTGATAATATTTACATTTTTTAACGTGAGGGACCATTCTCAACTTTAAAATCTTGGTAATTGGCTGCAGCTGGCATTCGAATGGTAAATTTTGTGAATTTAGACCGTACTGTTGGGATAAGCTAGTTCTACGATTGCAGTCACGTACCAAATGCAACTACTCTGAAGCCAAAATTAAACGCGTCGCAATCTTATGTTCTATGTACTACCTTATCTCACGATTGCCAACTGCAAAGATGAATTTACTAGTTGGACTCACGGCTTTTGTGCCGACAGAGTTAGTAGGCGCGTGTAAATTACGATGAAGTTGCCTAATTGCTTTGGCGTCGCATCCACCTTTTTCCCGTTTGCCAGGAGGAAATCACGAGACCCGCGACTTGCCCCTACCCCCGCCACCCTTCCGCCACGACGCCGCCCTCTTGGACGCCTGCCCCCCGACATTTACCAACAACAGACGGCCTCCTTTTAGCGCGGTGAAACGCTCGGTTGCTCAACTGTCGCCCTCAAAAGCCGCTAACCATCCGTCCCCATCGCGAATCTCGTTAATTATTTAAATCTTAGCATGGATCGTGCCACGTCCGCTTCGCATGCATTATACGTATTTCCTACACCGCCGTCCCCAAACATTCGGAAGTTCGATTCGAAAGCCACCGCCTTCCTTTTAGCCCCCCTCGGTTTTCCGGGAGGCGGACAAGATGCGCGCGCTGCCTAGCGGGCGTCGCGGGAAGCTCCGCTCAAGGTAGATGCGAGTGACCGCGATCAAGGGCGTTCTTCTTTCATCGACTAGTTTAGAATTGGTCAAGCAGTTGTTTGCGTGAAATCTTGGCCCAATGCCAGCGTCGCGAGACCGTATTGTAAATGAGAGATAACAGGCAGAAGAAATCTCTCGTGTACAGAAGAAATTAATCTGTAATCAATTTAACAACCGGCGAGCGAGGGATGAATGCAAAAAGTTGAATGATAAACAGTATGGCAAATAGAATACGGAGATACCGACAGTGGCAGAGTCGTGATGTGATCTTGTCTTGGCGAGCGGTTCCGCGTCGAATCGGTTCTCGAACACACACGCATTCACATTCAACAGTTGGAAATAAATCCCATCCTCTTCTTCAACAAGAGGTATCCAAAGTCGTGTATCGCACAGCAGCAACTGAAATCAGCAGTCGTGCTCTGCTCTCTAGTGGCAGTCATCGGCTAGCGTTCAATCTTTCATCCCCCATGTCATGCCATGGCACGCGGTGTCGAATCAACCATGACTTTGCCCCTGCATGTAATCGAGTGAAGTGTCTACACACAACTCAAACGATACTTTCTCGGTCTTCAAGTCTAGTTGTTTCCCAAACGAAAGGTCTGATCGACTTAAAATTTTTACTATCCCTACAAACTGTTCCAGAATATAAAACCCGACATCGGTTTTGGAGGAAATCGACCTAGTGGGGAAATCCCTTTTTTGCCAAGTCCCAATTTCCCAGAGAAATAATGGAAAAGTCCCATACCTAACCTAAGGAAGTTTCATACTGGAACTTTTATTCGTCAGTGTTGTGAAGCTGAAGTTTGAAGTACGAAAGCACCTATTTCCCATTCAATTCGACCTGTCATTTCAATTTCCATGGCGAAAATGTGAAAGAGCAGTAAATACTTAATGAAATAATGTATAAGTCTAAAATATAAGTTCACTTCGACGCTCGTTCAGCAACGCGTGTATCCTAGCTTCGTGTAGCTTCGTGTAGTCCTAGCTTCCAGCCCGTGTAACGTTCGTGTCCTCTCGTTGCAGTAACAGACGGCTACGGCGGCTACCTCGGCAACGTGCAGACATCTCACCACCAGCAACAGCAGCAGCACCAACAAGCCCAGACGCAGAGCTACCACGCTCAGACGCAGCAGTTCGCGACGCCATCGGCGCCGTCGCCGTCGCGACCCGCCATCCCCACGTCGGTCATCCAAGCCGCGACTTCGAGCGTGAGCGACGACTTCTACATGCTGGAGCTGGGATTCCAGCCGAGGATTAAGAAGAAGCCGAAGAAGCCGAAGAGTGGCGAGCCGGGCGCCGTCAAGAGGAAGAGCCGAGAAGGTGAGGACCGTTTACGTTATCGTCATCTGGCACGTGGAATTCAGCGTCCTTTTTCGGCTACCCTATCAGTCGGCAGTCAGTGCCCTGTCAGTGCTATCCGCGCCCCTTCCGCCCTGGCAAGGGACTGAGACTACAGCGAAATCGGAAACAAGGAAAAACCCGATATATTTCAAAACCGAAACCGTTAATTGTAAATTTTCAAAGAACGAAGTCGGGAAATTTCGTTCCCGTCGTATTTGGTGGTTTATTTCAGTTTATTTCGGATTTTTAATAGCCAAAAAGCCACTACTACTTCTAACTTTTCAATTATTGTATTCCTAACTTCCTGGATCCACTATCAAAGTGCTTCAGGAAAAAAACGCTTCATAAAATTAAAATAGAAATTCCTCAGCTCGGTGTAGAGCAGTAGAAGGATTTGTTATGTCCTCCTGCACCGTAGGGGCGCAATCTTTGGCGCCCTTCAGACTCGGTTCTCCTAAGCAATACAAGCCTTCACATAAATCTGGTAGTCGCGCCAGTGCCACATGGACGGTTGTCAACAAAAACTTAGGCACACACCGACATTCAATCAATCAAATTCAAACCACCACCTGGGTCTTCTACAGCATTTCTCAGGACGAAGCTTAGGATCCAATCCGAGTATTCATATCTACTGTTTATAAGAAATACCTTTCTTCGACCGCTAGTTTCGAAGCAACACATAGGAAGAGCGAGCCCAGGTCTTCCAAGACGGCCATTTTGTGGGTGTATTTGGGTGTACCTGATGCTGGAAAGATGCAGTGTCTTGCCTGCTAAATATCACTGAAGACGCCACTATTCGCAATTTGCCTTTCCATACTCCAGAACTTTGCTGTGTAATAAAAACATGTTGTACACGGTAAAAATTTTCATCTAATTTCTTAGAGATAAATTTCAGTCCCTACCTTTACAATTGTTGCAATTCGGTTACAAATTCTGGAAGGAAATTTTGGACGAACAATTCGACCATGAAAAACTGTTTGGTTTGCGAACGTATTGTACGTACCTGAACTAACCGTACACCTTTCCTTCCTCTCGCGGCAGGATCGACGACGTACCTGTGGGAGTTCCTGCTGAAGTTGCTACAGGACCGCGACTACTGCCCGCGCTACATCAAGTGGACGAACCGGGAGAAGGGTGTCTTCAAGCTGGTGGACTCGAAGGCCGTGTCTCGGCTTTGGGGTCTGCACAAGAACAAGCCCGATATGAACTACGAGACCATGGGTCGCGCACTGCGCTACTACTACCAGCGCGGTATCTTGGCCAAGGTAGATGGTCAGCGCCTCGTGTACCAGTTCGTGGACGTTCCTAAAGACATCGTGGAGATAGACTGCACAGGAGCGTGACCGGGAACACGTGTTGCCGCGCTCGCCGAACGGGCACTCTAGACCTGATTTTGTACATATCGAGCCGCGCTAGGATTAGGAAGGGATGGAACCGCGAGCAGTGGAGTGAAGGAATTCGTGTGCCTTGGGAGTTGCGAAAAAGGAAGGGAATTTATAATGTTAGTTATGTGCAATTTTATTCTTATGAATGTCGTCGTCGTCGTCATCGTCGTCACAAAGTGGTCACTATCAACGAAGAAGATAATAGAAATCCGTTAAAATATTTGAATAGATCTCAGGAAGTTTGTGGACAACAGCAGTGGAAGAAGATGTCTATATTTTTGTATGAGGTATTCGGAGGTGCTTGCCGCCGGTCGGGGGCGGGGCGTTCTTGCCGCCCCCGGTCGGGGAGGAATGGCTGCTAGATGCTGTGTCGACAGGCGAAGCAAAACCGTGGTCCAATAATAGCAACAACTGCTCCAGGGTAGCTGTTATGTTAGCACGACCACCATTGTTGTAGAGAAATACGAAACACACACACTTACACTTAAAATGTTGGATTGAATTAACTTTGTAAGCCCGTTAGTGGTGTATCATCAGATTATATCTTTATATTACTACTATGTGTACTATCTTGTAATTTATTTATTAATATGTTATTGATAATAAACTTAGAGTCTGGTGGTAGGTATGAGTTACCTACCTGCCAGGCACTTTATTGTATTCCATCAAAATATGCCACGCTAATGTTTTGATAAGGTGGAAGCCTGGGTATGGTCTGAATTCTGAAACAGCCGACAGTCATTTGAAAACTATTTTTTATGTTCAAAACAAACAAGTTTACTTTTAACTGTAGACACTTTTAATTTTTATAGACGTTTGGTTTTCATACTTTACCTCTTGCGGTCGCGTGTGTCTGTTCTATTGAGGATAGCAGTTGAGGATGAAGGCTGGCTTTAATAATGGTTCATTGTCGTCTTTTCTGTACTTAATTATCATAAAAGAATTCATTTTATTCATGGATGTATTGTATTACTACTCTACTACATTTGGTGTAGCTCGTTTGTAATCCTGTGTTTATCTATTAATGTCTCGAAAACAACAATGCATCGATCGATGCAGGTTCAATACATTGCAAAACGAAACAATAACATAGTTCATTGATTGTGCTTGAAGTGGAAAAGAAAAACATGTACAAAAACAATTTATTGTAACTTTCTGTGATTTACCAAAACGGGGAAGGAGACGTGGGGAAGGGAGGTTCGCGGTACAAAGGGTCGAGGGGCTCGTGGGGCTCTAGAAGTGGGCGTAGGAGGGTGGGAGTGCGGACGGCCAAGTAGCGGGTTTAGCTGTTAGCAGAACACTACGTTTCTACACATGACCCAACTCACCGAAATGTTGCATCGTATTTTCTAAGCTGCAGAGAATGTCGGAATTGCGTCCAGCCGGGTGGGATTTTTCGACCTTGATATATTTACAATATATTGTGATGTAACTTCTAAATTTGCATATACCGAAGCAGCCGATTTGTGAAACCAATCTTTTATTCATCTCAGCCACCACGAAAACACAATAATTTGTCAAATGCTATAGTGCCTCACTAAATAAAATATAACAATGTTTGTTTCCTTCCCGTTTGATCAAATCTTTACCAATAGCGTTATTAATTCGTAAATAATGAACAGTTGTTAAGCAGAAATAGGACGCCAACGATACTTGAGTACACAAACACCTAGACGAAAATATACCTGAAAATACTTACTTATAAAAAAAACTATGTATATAAAAAAAAGTAAATCATAAAAATAATATTATGTTATCATACGTGTCTGGTGATATTTTCTTACACAAATTATTGTGCATTGTAAATAACGTTGCAATTATCAATTGTGACAAAACTGCCTGTTTCTGTAAAGTGATGTAGAACTTATTCTTTAATATACATGTTATGATTAAGCCCATGGCGTTCGTGTTTTAATACTGTAGTTTTAGTAGCATGACACTGACTTTGACGTAAAATTGAAAATGCATGACGATCAATTATTCAATCTCTTCAAACTTAAGTCTTGAGGAGAAAACCTAAGGGCGAAGGCCCATCTGTTCATTTATTCGCCTGTTCGGAAATAAATTGTCCGTATTTGCTCTTGATCAGAAAAAAACTTTCAGTAATTAATCTGTTCGAGAAATTATTCCTTGCAAGGGCTGTATAATAAGTAATACAGTACTTGCACTTAAGAAACTACGTCGATATGTAGCGTTTCGAACACTTTCTATCCGGACTTTTCATTTTGGTAGTGTGGAAGAAAGGACAGTTGGATACGACCCCTAATTGACAAAGATTAAACATTTAAAGCCAAATACACGGCTAGTAATAATTTTAAGAATATTACAATCACTTCAAAAATACCTGCTTA
>QKMV01003342.1:0-10842 GCA_003287335.1 Lednia tumana
GATGGAGTATACATTCAAGTGACGAAATGGCGAGTACTTGCAATTTAACCTAAAATTAGTCTTTTAAGTACAAATAAAGACTAGTAAAAAAAGACCTCTGACAAGGGAACCATGTTTTAAAATTCTGCCTAGTCACTCTAAAAATCCACCGCACGCTCCTGCGGAAATGTGATGGACATGAAATCATGTCCGTTGTGAACTTGCTATCGTATGTCAGCCGTGAGAAGTTTCAACAAGTCTGTGGGCGTATCGAAGCCTGATATGTAATTTCGTTTCCATGCAGAGTCCTGCCCCTGGGCCTTACGTGAAGGAAATGAACGACGCAGGCCAGTTCTACACCAACCGCGTCCTGAAAGACTTCAAAGAAAAAGATAAAGCGCATGTGGAATGGGTGAAATCTTGGGTGCAAACACTCACCGAACTTCAACACTTCGTGAAACAATTCCACACCACTGGTTTAGTCTGGGCCGGTAAGCACTAGCCACTCAAATACTGTATTGCCTGCTCTTCGGAAAGGTTTGCCCATAGTCGAAGGTGTCGTGAATAAAGCATGGGATTGGTTTTTAAACTAGCGTGTCATTCCTTTCCCTGTTCCATTCATACAATTTCCATCCATACTAGCTAAGTTTTCACGGGCTCTTTTCTTTCCTGAAAACTGGTGGTTAGCTCTGATTTCCGCACGGAATCTTTCCCAACTTGTGTGGCTTCTGGCTGTGGGTTTCTATGGTTTCTTTTATCAACCTGCTTGAAAATAACATTATAGATCTGCTGGCATGTTCTTGCATGCATCTCCGAATGCCTTGCTTGTCTTATAGTTATGTTTTATTAATCTGATATTAATCTTAATTAATAAGTATCCAAAAAAATGTTTGTTTAGCATGAAAATTCTGTATAACTTATAATTGACTGATTGTAAAATGTTTGTTCATCAAAATAAAACCACTTTTCTGCTCCATAATTGATTTCCATGCATTGATTGAAATGAATGTGCTAGATATCGCTACTAGGCAAACGTTGGACAACCGTTGGAGCTAGCAAATAATGGCCAGTTTTGTTTGTAGGCAAAGGGAATGCAGGGCCACCCCCACCACCCCAAGGTATGCCGCCCCCACCCCCCGTACTTCCAGCAGGGGATCCAACACTCTTTGACGATGGGAAAGACAGGTCGGCCCTGTTTGCAGAAATCAACAGAGGAGAAGGAATCACTTCATGTGAGTGTTGGCAAACTTACAGCAGTTTCTACACAGTGTCTACTGTGTTCTTTTGTTTTCCTCTTCAAGTTGTTTACGAAAGCTTTTAATACGCTCACCTTGTTGTCGGTGCGCTTCAGTTGCTACTGTTCTAAAATTAGTATATACAATTTTATGTCAAATATAGTTTCCTAATTAGTCTAAAACTACTTATATTTCTTGCATTAGTTAGTAATTTCCTTTGTTCTAATAATAATAAAAATTCCAATAATAATAACAACTGTTTATTTGTCCAGTTTTGTATAAAATTGTTGAAGAGGATTTCACTTGCTATCTGCGTACAAAACTAGTTCGATCACTTTCAACTGTCAAATGTACTCATAATGTACATAAAAAGTGACACGAGTGACATTTTTGTCGCCAATTTTACACAATGGCCCTCAAATTGATTAAAAACATCAATATTGGATGTGTCAATTTGTTACAATCTGAAAATGTTAAAATGATACAATATTTACAAAATTGCTGATACAATTGGTGAAACATGTTTGTTTGCAACATAGGACTAGGTTAAGCAGTGTTTTTTGATTTTCAGCCCTGAAGAAAGTCACTTCGGAAATGCAGACGCACAAGAACACGGCGTTGCGATCGGGCCCTGCTCCTTTCAAAACGCCACAGTCGACGGTGACGACGCCGGTGGCTCCATCGAAAGCCATCGACAAATCTCCAGTGTTCAAGCGCGACGGCAAGAAATGGCTGGTGGTCAGTTTGCTTCTTTCAAGGGGCCTTTCTATTATAATTGCTTTTATGAACCATCGGTAGATTTAAATTGTTTCAAGTTCTTAATGAATAAAAAAGCCTAATCTTAGCACTATGAGTTGTGATGAATAAATGAAGGAATATAAACTCTTTGTAAGCCTTTGGGAAACAACGCTGAAAAATAGGATGGATTGAGTTTCCAATTTTCAAGTTGCGGCAGCGATCTTTTGTTTCCTAAAGCCAAAAGCAAGTTTTCCAAAACATTGGTTTCTAATAGAATAAACGTTTTCTTAGCATTACTAACCATTTTTATATAGTTTAACTTATAACTCAATAGATTTGACAAATTTTGCATGTATATTGTAGGAATATCACAAGGGCGACCATGGCCTTCTGATCGAGGGAGCAGAAATGAACAACATGGTTTATGTGTTCAAATGCCAAGACTCGACTCTGACCATCAAAGGAAAGTTGAATGCAGTCATCCTGGACTCGTGCAAAAAGACGTCGGTGGTTTTTGACACCCTTGTATCTTCTGTGGAATTTGTCAACTGCCAGTCCGTTCAAATGCAGGTAAGCATCGTTCTTGGTTACAATCGGGGACTGCAACAAAAACCGACCAACAGGAAAAAACGATATTTTTCAATATGGAAACCGCTATTTTAACCCGTGCTATATTTAGCGTTTTTTGGTTCATTTGAGTATATTAATAGCCTTAAAGCCACCAAAAATTCTTACAACCATTTTCTATGTTAAGGAGTGTTAAACATATCTTGATTAGAAATATAAATGTTGATACATCTTAATTCTATGGTTTGGTCAAGATCTAACCACCCCAATTTCTGTAGAAGAGACTCTTTACTTAGTGTGCCAACTTTTTACAATTTTCCTTATTGAATTTTTTGGAGTCTAGTTTTTTCCGAAGGTGTTACTGTACAATATATTGTATTACAGTACAATTTAACATAAGTGGTTTAATAGGGTTTTTGCATTACATGCCAATTGCATGTTACCTACTTTCTTTGCAAAGATTTAGTGTCTGGATCAAAAGGATATATCCTTATTTCCCTGTGTGCATTCTTTTCGAGCAGATTTGGCAATTCTAGAAGTGATCATATTTCAAATTTTCAACACGCGCTGAAAACGGCTTGTGACATTATGAGAAGGCTGCAGTGGGTCAGAGTAAAGCAATCATGCATGACGTCATCAGCCTGTAAACATCATAGTCAGCCGTTATTCTACGCCCAAGCAAATCCCAAGTTTAATTTCATCATAGTTCAAATTGCGCAGAATTATTCAAGAGTTTATCGAACGAAGAACGAAAAAAAAACTTCATACGTTTCTATTTATATAAAAACAAGTAAATCAATTAAAAAACTTACATGCAAAAACCATATTACCTACACAACTTCAAATTATTAATCGGGTCCATTTGAAGCTGATTTGCCTACCACATCTACTGAGATAATATACTTTTATCCAATTTTTTCCTTAATTTTGCTACACAGTGCTGGAAAGTTAGTTAGTTAGGTAGTTCCATCTGACACTTCCTAGTAGTTCTAAACTAGAAAGTCTCACTTCTCAATTAGTTATTAGTGTCTATTCCCACCCCAAGATGTAGAAAAGAGGTTACCAATTCAATTTGAACGTCGTTAATTACTAATATACAGTTTTTGCCGTGCTCATTTTGGTTGCTTTCTGTTTTTCCTTGTTTAATGTACACTCAAGGCATCGTAAATTGGCCCACAAAAGAGATGGCAGATCACATTTGCTCCATTGAAATTCATTCCATTGAGTTTGTTTAATTTACTTTCAGCTTGTTTACATTCTGCCATCTGTATGTTACATTCCTCTTCATTCAGACATCCTGTTATTTCAGTGTCAGTTTTGCCAATCGCATGGAATAACTATGCAAGAATATCACATATCAGATCACACATTATTGCACAACTACATCATCTGCTTATGTTTAGTGTGATAGAAACACAAAGGTGGGTCAAATTTTGTACGTGCAACTTTATATTGTTACAGGTATTGGACAAAGTACCTACAATTATCATTGACAAAACTGACGGATGTCAAATGTATTTGAACCCCAAATCTTTGGATGTAGAAATTGTTTCTTCCAAGTCTTCTGAGATGAACGTGATGGTACCGAAGGCAAATGGAGATTATGTAAGTTTTCAGTCCCTAACCAATTAAATTTCTCAACTCATAAATCGTGACGGCATGACATTAATTACGGTTTTTCATTCCAGACGGAATATCCTATTCCCGAGCAATTCAAGACAACGATAGGCGCAAAGGGATTGTCAACCATTTCAGTTGATAGCCTTGGCTAGACTTGCACTTCAATAGACCACATTCAAAAAGGCTTCATCCAGAATCAAACAGCTCTCTACAAAATTGTAGCCCAATAAGAAACGTATTCACACACAATTTTAATCGGCTCTGCAATGGCTCTAGATGAGCATTTCTGAATGAGGTTTCTTAACTGCAATTTGATAATTTTTTTTATGACACACCCCATTTGGCCGGTTTATACCGTTATTGGTAAGCCGCATTCGAAGATCAGCCACGATTATTTTATATGAAGTATTTACAAACTAGTTTGGTTTAGCGTAACTATAGTGAAGCAGGAGCTCAACAAGGTCGAATGAAGGCGGTGCATTTCTTCTAGTAATAGCCTAATAAGTGGAGGTACCTACTGGTTAACGGTCTTCGTGTTTTTTCGATCGAGACCGCGGACTTGACTGTGAGAGCGAAGGAATCGAAGAAGTTGGCTACTACAGAGACGACTTGCATTGGGCAGCAATGCATTTCTTGTGGTATTTATTATCCCACAAGACTCATCGACTCTGGCACAGAAGTGGTCCAGTTGTGTTTCTATCGTGCGCTGCCAGGGTGTACCGTGATAACAAGTGGAAACATGGATCACACACATTTCCGATACTGATACTGGCTACAATAACAGCACATTGGCTATGCCAGTAATACCGCGTTCACAATGCATACGTTGATGTCGATCAAAGACATAAGAATGGACATAACTCGGTTAACTTTGATCCAAATCAAGGAGATCCAGTTACAGTTTACAGAAAACGATCATCGTGTTTGAAACTCGATTAAAAACCAAGTGACGCTTTCTGTTTAAACGCCGTCAGCTGATCGAAGTAGACCTCTGTAGTGTGAATGCAGTACCTAGAAGGGCCGGTTTTTCAGGTTCTGGTTTAGTTGCTACCGTTCAGATACTTGTGGTTGGATTAGGAAAAGAAAGGAGGTGCAACTTACAAACAGAAGAAACTAATAAGCTCAAAGAATGTAAGATGAGCAACGTTTCGGCCACCTATGCTTGCTTCAAACTAATCCAAAGCACCAAACATGAAGTATTCCAACCTTTTCGCACTCTAAGGACCGGTTGTTCAATAGTGGGCTAAGAAGGTACCAGCCCGTTAACTTGTTATCACCATGGCAACAGCCAATCAGATGCAGAGATTTTTAGATAACGAACTGTTAATTTCTTAATCGGCTATTGAACAAGCGGCCCTAAATCCAAATTATCATTCAGATAAGAAGTCATCGCCATGGCGATGGCCCATCGAATGCATCTGTTTACTAGCTAACCGGAACCTGTCAACCGGCCGGGAGCAAGGGAGGTGTAGATACATAAATGAACAATGGAAAAATCTATTGATTTTTAGACTCGACAAAACATTTTTTAATCGAAATTACTTTTCCTCGTATTTTTGATCCATCTAAACATAGGCCAAGTTTTGAGCAATTTTTTCAAGCAATATTTCAATGTGTATGTCGTTCAGTCTTGTACCTACAACTTCTGGATACCGTGATAGCTTTCTTGGTGGGTTTGCTCAGTGGGTAGAAACAGTGCTTTGAAGCTCAGTGGATAGTGGTGGTCTTTAGCCTAAGTACATTATTCAAAGTTCCAAGCTCTTGTTGCGGATACCTATTACAATCACCAGTACTACGATTACAAGTACATACCTAGGTACTACATAGTACTAACCAAATTATAATTACGCAAGCTTGGATTTGCTGGAGTCGTTATAAAACACTGGCTGGATTTGGTGTCATATATTTTTATTTATATACTATTATTTGTTTCATTAGATTGCTATCATTTCTACACTTCAATTTGTAAAGAAATGCACTGTTATTAATTTTTGCAAAGCTTTTTATAAGTATTATTTACACTTCACAGAATACTTAAGTCGGGTCTGGTGGTCTGGTGAATGTTGCCTCAAATCATTGCTGCACATTTTGCATGAAATTAAGAGTGTGTGTTACTCTACAAACAACAAATTTGTAATAAATTATTATTATTGATTTATGCTGTGAAGAGAAGAGTGGACTATTTTGCTAGGCGTTGATATTAATTAGCATGGTGTGGACATATCTTGCAAACGTTTGCCAGACATTGGAGAATTATTTGGAAACCTACACCAAAAACGCCTTTTACAAAAAATTTACAAATTGGGGTTGAAGGTTAAGAAACCCATTAAAACCTTCCCCTGAAGAAGTCAAATTTTCAACAAAATCTTTACCCCTGAAGAAGTAAACACCATAGTTTACGAAACGTTGGGAAAGTTTTAGTGAATTTCTGAGCATTTGAACCCAGGATGTAATTTTTTTTTTGAAAATTAGTTTTCAGATTAGGACGTAGACACGAGTTAAAATTTTTTAACGTCCTTTAGTTTTTATTTATATCATGTATGTTTCTGTACCTAGATCTTTATCCTTTGAACAAACCGAAAGTTATTAGACCAGTTTGATCCAGCACGTGGCATGATGCTCGTCTTAGAATAAATACTCATCCCAACTGTGATTTGAGCCCATACATTTGGGTGTGATTTCCAAATGAAGCTCCAATGGTCCGAAGAATTATCTTAATACTATGATAGCTACATATTATGTACGCTTTTGTTCAACTTTATTCTGATAACTTTATTATTTATTCTTATACCTACTTGATAGGTAACACAAATTATGCAAAGCATGTATTTGATATTTATATTTTTTTGCTGAAACTACCTAATCATTGACAATTAAATTAATCATAATATCTGTAATACCCACTTTTTGTATATTTTATAATTAACGACAAGACTAGGTACTTAACCATACCTAATATGTAAACAAACCGTGGCTAGAACTATTTACCACCTATGTCAAATAAAGCGCTCACTCGAACTTACACTCGACTTATGTACCTAATTGCCCTCAAATCGAATAAGGTGCTGTACGCTGGCCTGAAGAATCCGTTTCATTCACATCACGATGACCCCTTCAGTCAACAGTCAGCAGAGAAATAGAATACGAAGGAGACGGCCGTGTGGGCCCAGCCTACCTTTTATCGAAAGTAGGATCCATCTTTTACCAACCGATCAAACGGATCATTCCAAATCTTTAGGACACTTCGGTTCTTACTTCAAGAAAGAGCTGAAAGCAGTGCTCAAACAATCCAATAGTCGCATGGCATAATTGATTCAAGATGGGATAGATAAGTCGTAAAGTTAACTGTTTATTGCCGCCGAAGTTCTGTGCAAAGGTGGATCAATCTATCCCGCTATGTACCCTTGCAGACATTTCCATCAATGAATGTGGTCTTATTACATTTTTTAGACTCATATCTCCTGACTAAGTCTGGCAGATGTTTTACGTGAGCAAGAACTTATTATTCTTGCTCAAGTTCTTGCTTCAAGTTCAAGTTCTTGCTCACGTAAAACATCTGCCAGACTTGCCCCGATGAAGCTGTCAGCATAGTTAGCGAAACGTTGGCAGTTTAGTTTCAGTTAAGTTTTCAGCAGTTTAACCCAGTTATTAACAGTTTTTTTAAAAAGAATGTGGTCTTCTCCCTTTACTTGTATTAAACCGGGTCTACCGTTGGCGGCACTGTACTGCTGAATCAAAGTCGTATCAAATAGAATGCCTAATAGAAGTTTCGATCATTTCATTTACTATGTGGGCCAGGTGCCCGCAAGTGAAGAGCAAGTGAGATAGGAGCTGTTCTCGTCCCATTGCCGAAACAAAGATGCGATGCGATTTAGTCGTCGAGAAAAATATCGCTCATTCAAAGTGCAGTGGGGTGATTGTGTACATGTTCCCGTAGATGTCACTCGTTTTCTTTTCACTGCCAATCGAAAGTTATATGCAGTTACAGATTTTAAAATACCTTACCATACTTTATATTAAACCGTGTAAAATACAGGGTTCTAGCCGCGTAAGTCATTGGAAAATGCTACAACCTTATATTTGATACGGGTTAGTAAAAAATATGATATAAAAAAATGATTTTATTTCATTTTTTCGAACAAGGTTGTTTCCATCGTTTAAAAATGCACAGTTTCGTTGTTTTTCATTTGGCCAAAATACAGTAAATTTGATGAGCAATGTTTTTCATCGTCTGGACTTGAATCAATGGGCCCCATTCGACCCCAAATAAAATATTTTGTATTGTCACCGGAGCTAGACACGTATGCTGCATCTTTGCCCTCTGGCTGCCTGGAATATGGGTTGAAATTAAAACCCAAGATTTGAATGTAAACGAGAAAAGTAAGCTAATCATTTTAAATCCCCACGTTTCGTGGCGTAGCGACACCAAAAGGCTGAGCCTTCTGCGCCCCAAAAAATTCAAACAAAGTTGAACAAAGAATTTTTAAGGATGTTATGCATAGTAATTGGATAAAGCATATGTTCCAGATATTGTGATTATAACTATTATGCAAAAAAGAATCAAGCGGGTTGAATTGAACCACCGGTTCTTCAAAAGTCCAGTAAGAATTTTTTCTTCGTGCACATTCGCGTACAGTTCTAAATAACCATAAATTCCAGCGATTTGACATAAGTGAAATCGGAAAGGGCAGAAAGCTATCTGCTTCATGAACTTTTTTGGTTATTCCATCTCTTTTCTAAGTATTTTCCGCAAGAAATCTCGCCGAGCTGGACGGCCATCGGTAAGCAACGTGAATGCAGTATTTGTTTATTCTGCTCCAAACTCAAAAGAACTGAAAATGTAAGATTCACATTCACACGTTGAAGGTAATTCCATGTCTGCTATAAGGTAATTGGTGGAGTAAACAGACTAGAATATTCTGTTTCGTACGAGTCTTGGAGGCAACAGTTGCTTTGTTTGATGGAATAACTCATAACTAGGAGATAGGTTGTACTTTAAGTTCGGTTTACCATTATTTCAACTCGAAGGAGATGACCATGAGAAATAAAGTAATTTCTCTGCCTTATTGGCTGGTGCTATGGTGGTGAAACTGTCCCTAAGTAAAGAATATGTCACATGTTGTAGGTGAAAATAACCCATTATGATTATCTCGAGGGCATTATTTGGCATTTTATTCATTCTAATTAATTGAATAGGAAATAGGAATAGTATTGAAAATATTGCGATTTGTCAGCAAACCCACATGGGTACTATATAATACAAGGTACAATAATATTAATATCTCCAGCGACATGCAATCTGCATCATGGAATGCACAACCTTTAATGTAATTAAATTATACTACCTTAGTGTTAACGATGCAATCATTAATAATCCATAGTAAATTTCATCAACACGGGAAGGATTTTTGTAGAAAACTGTTCATTTTCGATTAGCTATTAACTAATTATTTGCGGGTGGCTTTGAGATGATAGAAGTAACAGATGGTGATTCTGTAGCAGTATACAGTGGGGCATCTTCTTCTTTCTTGGATGTTTCGAAAAGTTCCACCTCGATTTCTTCATCGAAAATCTTCAGATCCTTGACGTAGTACCAAACCCCGCCATCAAAGAGTGTGCCGATAGCCACGAAACCTAAAAACGCCATCGAATGTGACATATGCGAATTATAAACACAGCGCCACTGTGCCGTCCTTCAGCGCCATTGTCAGGATATTAATGCACCTGAATTAGGCCCACTATTGTAGATCATTTCGTCTTTTTTCACCAAAATGAAGCAACACAAGATTCTTACTTGCTGCAGTGAAGTTCAATAAATATCTGAGCGACTCGCCGTTGTAGAGCCAACAGTTTCCAGTCCCGGAGCAAGTTTTGCCCCAAACTAGGCACGTTTTATCTGCAAGCAAAATGTGACCACCTTTCACAATTTTCCGGGACTCGCTGCGTCAGGATTAAGGACTCAGGACGACGGAAAACACGGTATCTCAAAAAAATGGATTTAAAACTAGGGTTGAATGCTAACTTTCCCAACTTGTCGTAAGCTATACTGCTTACTTCAACTTCAACTACTGTTAATACAACTACTGTTTACTAAAATTATTCTGTTAAGTGTTTGAATGCTGGTAAACAGCATTCGAACTTAGTTTTTTTTAATCATTTTTCGCAACTAGTGGTGCGATTAAGCGCTTGACACGAGGCAAAAAAACAGTACAACTTATCCAGTAAATACTGAATAAAGTACGCTCGGCTCACCTAAAATGATTCCAAACAAAATCGGCGACGGAATGAAGGCGAACAGTGACGTAATCGTCAGACCGAAGCCCATCGCTACCGGCTTATCTTTTTCCTCTACACACCTGCAAACGAAGGAAACATCATCAAGATCGTACCGTCGTACGCACCATACGCCCTATACTTCGCAACGCAGCAACGCATCACGCATCACGCACGTACGCCGCGATTAGGTGTGTGCTTCGATTACCTCTGCAAACTGCAAACTACGTCTAATCTAGCACTGATCTATTAAGTGTACTGGAACAAGAAAGGTACCGTGACTGGCCGCGCCTAAGCCCGGGAAATTGGACGCATTGCGAAACCTCACCTAACGGAGACAAGGAAATTGGACGCATTGCGAAACCTCACCTAACGGAGACAAGGAAATTGGACGCATTGCGAAACCTCACCTAACGGAGACAAGGAAATT
>QKMV01003344.1:0-11596 GCA_003287335.1 Lednia tumana
CTTATACATGTGTGTAAACGTAATGCACCTGGCTGTAGAAGAAATGACTGCAACTAATAAGAAATAGTTTTATCTTTTAATAAGACTAAAATTGATTATTTTGGTGCGTAGTCTCAAAGTTAAATCAAGAAAGCCTAGGGATCCTAGACTAGGGTGGTAAAGTAAAAAAAATATACAGTGGCGATTGAAAGATTAAGATTAATATGCTTATAGATTAAAGAGGCATTAAAATATTAAAATATTCCACGCCTATATTCAACGAAAGGCTCTCAGTAGGAGGCGGAAGCCTCTCAACTGTCCCAACTGATCGCAGTACAAAATGATCCATGGCACCGGTGTTTTCAGAAATAAGGATTAATTGCAACACCGGCATAAACTTTGACGGCTAAGTCTAATTGAAATAATTTCACACTTTCTCCCGCTATCATTTAGCGTGCTCTAACCTCTAGTAAATATTAATGAGATTTCAAGTCAAGGCCTAGGCGTTATTATTTCAAAAACAAACATTATTATTATTAAAGATTTAATCGTTAATGAACCCTTATTTAACCCTGAGAATTTAGTTCATTCCAGAGATTTAGCGTGAGTGTGCTACAGTTCTCCTTGTCTTGTGTAACCGGGCCCTGAACAAAATTAAATCGCATAAACTGTTTCACCTCAATTGACAGCGGCCATGCTGCAAGCGTATATCATAGATACTATCTATAACGTATTAAAACAGCTTCGGACCTTAACAAAATTAATCACAGCTTGTGTCTGTGTACTGAGATTCAGCAATCTGATTTCCGATGTCCGAGCCGTTGCGTGAATTATACCAACATATAGGTGAAAGACCGAGTTTGAAAAAATCTGTCTTCGACAAGATTAGTAGGACTGCAATCGATTGTCTATTTCTAATTCCCGTTACCCAATCCAATTGACTACTGCGGCTTATAGGCAAGCGTCGCTCGCGTTTGCGTCTTCACTCTAGCGTGCTAATAGTCATAATTGTGTATTTCTTTGTAATTAATCAATCCTTATTTAACTAAATCAATTAAGTTCATGCTAGGGATTCACTCTTGATTTTGGTTTTACGGAAGTTTCCGTAAACTGGATTACATTGTGAATCAACTTTACATTCTCGACGTCTAGGTGCGTAATATCATTCGGTTGCGCGCGCAAGTGTCGATGAAGACGAAAAACGGTGACGAGAACGACAACGAGAACTTGGATCTGTTGCCTTATCTGTTGCCAATGGGAGCGTAATATTCAGTTTATCTTCGCGGAAATACGATGGAAGCGAAGGTGGTCGATGAAATTATAGCTGCTCTACTCCAATAAACTAAATGGACTTGGTTTTGAAACCCTCCGATGAAGCGTTTGCATTGTACATGGTATGGATTTGACGTCACGAAGATAATTCGTGTAAACCTTAGAGTGGTCCTCTGCGACATACGTTGAGAAGCATGTGCGCGAAGACGCGTCTTCATTATTAATGCCATCTTTCGTAATTCTATTTTCCTTTTTTCATTTCTGTTGGTTTAGTTCTAGTGATTAGTTGGGAATATGATACTTTGGAAAATCCCGCGATTTTCACGAACATTTTATCAGAAGCACCAACAACACAAATCCTATATTCTTCACTTTTGAATATATAATTTTCACACATTTTGACTCGCGAATCTTATTTACCGACTGTCCCATGCTTCGGAGAGTGCAGAGCTCCTTATGAACACCTGATATTCTTCCATCATTTGTTTCTCAAATGCGTGCCACGCTTGCTGACATGCTGCAGTGCTGTCACAAGCCACTTGTTCGCACCTGTTTTATTGGCTGGTAATACGAGGACCACAGAACGACAATTACCACCGCGAACGCTCGGTTATAATGACTAACCGAAATCACCGTAAAGAACCCGTAAAGTACAGACTCAAAATTGCATCTAGATGATTCCTTCACCACACTAGAAGTGGATACAACGAGTGATTACAACGAGTGGATTATACAGTGTACTTTGAGAAATTAAAGAAAAACTTGTAATTCAATGCTGTAACAGTGATTATAACATATAATAAGAGGCATGGCGAATGGCTATCCCACCCCTAAACTAAATTTATAAGCACTGAAGCAGAATACCAGCTGCCAAACTAGTAACAAAACAAGTTTATTTTATTAGCCCATATTACTGTTTTAGACTTTTAGTACGTGACTTTAATATGTGAAAGCTTTTAGCAGCAATTTATTAGCTCGTAAAAACTACAGAATAATATTTGAGGATGCATGTGTGCGCGTTAAGTTTGTTTTACCTGATACGTACAGTACTTAGTTTTATAGGCAGCATTTCTGTAAATTGAAGTGTAAATCGAAGAGTTTGCGATGGATATTTGATCAAATTTGATTTGCGACGTGAGGCAGCACGTGTAAAAGCGAGTGCAAAACGCCAACGAATCCAAGCTTCAGCCGTTTTGCTGCCAGCAGATAATGAAATCACGTTGTAACGTAGCACATTATGCTCAACGAAGCGGAACATCGTGGGTTATAAAATATAGGTATAATTCTACTCCCATATTGCTCCATAAAACATCTCGTAATAATTATTCTAAGCTAAGCTAATAATCATGCGCCATGATAATCCCACGTAGTTTTCTGTCAGTCGTTATTTAATCCTTGGGCTTTACTCCAGTAAATTATTGTAATTAGGAGCGATCAACTTCTAAAATATAATTACACGAAAATGGTGAACAGTTCGGGCGCGGTTTTTCTTTTTACCCAGTGTAAATCTGTCCAATTCTTTTTTATTTTATGCCTTTATTGCAAGATTGGGTCTATTTGCTACCCTTCGGCGGTATGCACGTCGGGTTTGATTTTCTAATGGTCCTTTCGTGTCAGTATATCATTACCAAAGGGGTCTTATATGAGAAATAGCTGTCGGGGCTTTTTATAAGTGCTATACGTTATGGTTATGGGTTATGGTGTAGCGTATCTTGAAACATTGGTCCTCGTATAATCATGGATAACAAAGTGTTCTAGGGTTTTACAATATCGACAAATTGGAGCTATAATTCATATAGTTTTTGGGGGTGGGAGGGATGAGGTGAGGATGGGTGGGTAGAAGGTAAAGTGTTGAATGAAAGCCCCACAAATCTGAATTCCACACCGGAAGCGTTAATCAACCAAATTCACGGGTGTGGCACTAAAATCGAAATTCAATTCCGGAGAAATACAAGCGAAATTGAAATAAAAACTTTCATATTTCCCATGATATATGACCGGACCGATTTGAACACTTTTACTTTATTAAGTTTTTCCAGTCGCAACTTGAAAATTGTACATTTATACTCAAATTTGCCATAATTTAAATAGCCGCAAAGCACGGCATTAATTACCAAGTTCTTTAACGTGTATGTCAGAATCCGTGCACAGCCTATATGCCTGCTCGAATGCATGTGGGATTGATTTAGTGGAGACTCATTTATTACACCTCTTGGCATGTTGGCAGTGGCGTTATTTATGTAAAGACGTGGTCGTGGTCGTTACATTACGACCCAAGAAAGTTAATTCAGGCGACCGCGCCGCGCCGCGCGATCCTGTACTACAGTTATAATTAAAACTGCTCTAGGTAGCAGGAGCACGATGTTTATAGGATGAATGTTATGATTTATTACTTCACCATCCCCTGATCAAACATGGTGATGCGTTCCTCTCCTCCATAATTAGTCTACCGTATTGATTAAAACTGCCAACACTCATGACTGTAAATGATGAGCTCCCGACATGTCAGACGTTTTAATTTACTCTCTCTCTCTCTCTCTCTCTCTCTCTCTCTCTCTCTCTCTCTCTCTCCTCCCCTCACTCTTCTCCTCTCTCTCCACAAATTACGGAATGAAACTTAGTTTGAGCGAAAATGGGCCAACTGATGAAGACCAGACGGGATGTATCCAGCGCTTTGACATTATTAAAATTATACCCTTTTCCTTTGGAACGATTCAAAGTGAACTTCTAATTGCGACGTTTTGTCTGTTCGCGGATATCTAATAACTCTGAATTCCTGCCCACGCCATTGTGTGCTGACAGTTCACTTCACCCCCCATTTTCCATCGCACCCCTCAATATCGCGAATAATAAACCAACATTTGAAAGTCAATTTTATTCTGACAGACGATTTACCAATCTTCATTATTCATTTCGTAAGTAAGTGTTATATATTATTCGCTTTCAAGAGCTGTCTTTTCTGTGTGCTTTTTTAACTTATCCAGCCCCATTCGTCTTCCTTCTTTACATTGGTAGATAGTTGTGCTGTCTGGCAAGCTGTTTGAGATGAGCATTTGCGCAGGCGTCGGGACAAATAGAGATAGATGAGACGTCGCTGTGTCGGATGGACGCCCATGTTTCACAGCTTCACACATGGTGCAAACATGGACAGCTACACGCACCCAAAAAACACGTACAACTCTCTTGCACGCCCAGTGACTCTGGGGGCTCCAAATGCGTTAGCGAGTCATCTTCCTCACAATATTACACCCACGCTGGAGCATATGTAATCGGTTTCCTCTTGGTTTTCGTAAGATGTAATTGCATCTTTAACGATCCTGCGTAGACAAATTTTATTTTAAAACATGTATCTAGGTATTTTTCAGTGTAGAGCAAAGCATCGGTTGACAACCATGGGGATAATAAATGTATGTGTACTCACACCTACAACGAACGCTCGCGGGATGCTATTCGACCAGCTTGTGTCAAATTGAAAAACAATCTTTCTTTCACTGGCACTTTTCAGGCATGCTGCATTTTTTCCTACCAACTGAATTATTTCTGATTGCCTTGTCATTCTTGTTCTAGCTGCTGCAAATTATACTCCCCGTGGACCGTCGGCGTCATATGCATGTAGAAAGCAAATTGCACCATACCTACACTCTATATAGTAATCTGAAAGGCATTGTAAAGATGAATGCACTGAAATGAAAGAAGAAGCATTAACCGAGCATCAAGCTGCATCAGAAAGCGAGCAAAGCAAGTAAGTGTATACCAAAAGACTGGCAGGTTCAATACTCAAAGTGACACATATTAATGATCCAAGCGAGCACGATTCATCACTCTCCCTACGCCCACCATCACTGCTATGTGTACCTACTAAAGATCAAGCACGTTATATCTACCAGTGATCAATCACTCGTGACTGATAGAAAAGAAAAGCCATTTATTATCCCAGCGTGGAGAAGCTCCGAAACTCTGTAAGAGTGTATAGACTAACTCCTGGTACTAAGATTGACGGGCCTCCGGATTAAACCTGGGATGTACGATGTGATCTTGCAGCTAGTCTCCTTTCATGCCGATAACTCACTTTATATAGGATGCTACCGTTTACACTATAAGCTGTTAGCCACAAGCCGTCAATTTGGGGATCACTGGGACAGATTCCAATTTAAGCTATGTGGAAGATGTCTGGCTGACTTGAAGTCATCCGTTGCATGGCATGGCTATATTTGAAATTGCACGAAGTTTGAACACTTTGACGGTTGAATTGCGCAATGCAATGACAGCCCTGTACCTAACAATTCTAACTTTTCGCTTGGAAATGAACTCACTAGAAAAATCTGGCACTGTAAGTCAGCAAAATTGACACAGATCGTGAAAAGGAGATGAAATCGTTGTGTAGGATTTTGTCTCGTGGTTGTAATATGATTGGCTCTAGGAGATCACGTGTTGCAGAGCTGAGGCATTGAATGGTTTCAGTGCGGTGAATAGGTTCACCTATTGTCTTAGCTCCAGGTACTCCATAGCTATACGCAACACATCCTGTGAGCAGACAGTAATGGTTTTAAATTTTCGAAAAATGGTTTCTAGATGATAGACTTTCGCTGTGAGTTAGCGAGACAGCTCATCAATCTTTCTACATGATTGCGTGCTTCGAACTTGTGTGCTAGAAAGAGCCTACAGACGTCAGATATTCTGAAAATAATATAACTAATCTGTTGACGGAAATATTGCCTGATGGGGATGGACATAGACGAAGCGTTCTTACGTCATTTCGGATTTGGTCCATCAATAATATCTCAAGGTTTGAGGTACATGAAGACAAACTGAAATGATCCGCGTTTGAAGAAGACAGAGAGGAAGATAAATGCGTATATATTTACAGGACGTCTCGAAAGAGAGAATGATTGAAAGATGGAGATATTACTCATTAGTGTTTCGCTCATCAATCATATTACACAAGGTCGTTTCCACCGTCATTTGGTGGACGGAAATGAGAGGTGATTTGGCGTCGTTCAACTTTCCCACTTTTGACTGTAAAAGTTGCATTTCTGGATGATTTTTTGTATAAGGACGAGGTTAAGGTAAATTTAAATTTAAATATAAATATTGCACGAGTATTTTCATTTCAGATATTTTACCAGAAGAAACAAGCTATCAAAATTTGTTCTATTGAGAATTTTCTTTCGTCACAAAGACACCATTTTAACTATTTAGTTATTTATTCTACATATTAACTTATAGCGGTCTCATCCATCAGTTCTCGTGCAGCAGTTAGGTACATTTATGTAGATCCCTTAACCACATTTTTTGAAAATAGTGTTCTCGTTTAGATCGGGGAACGCTTCGTTGCGCATAGAAAGATTCGATACTTTTACACCAAGTAGAGAAAAAATGATAGACATAAATTTCCCAGATGAAATTTTTAAGATACATTGGTGAGAAAAATGTACGTTATAAAATATGCGCGTTTTATGGGCTCCATATACAAACTGCTGCTAACTTTGCTGAAACCTCGATGAATAAGAGGGTAATAAAGGCTTCAAGTATTTTTTTATGTGCGGCAGCTTATTTATGAGCTTTTGCATATGGGGTAGTACTAGTAGGAAAATAGAAAATTCTATTGGCGTCAACCAAACGCTATGCGAAACTGGCAAAACGCGCTGGTATTTTTGTTTAAATTTTGGTAGGTAACTATAGCAACTTCTATGAATTATTAACATATCAAAAAATACATATTCCAATCATTCCGTCTTCACGCAACTGTTTAAAAAACGTAGTAAGCCATAACTCAAATCTTTAATAGACATTTCCATCCCGTCCATCTCATATAGTAAAACGCCTCATTATCTAATGAAGCTGAGCGCATCAGCCTGTCATGCATACATGGAGGGTGCACTGAGAAGCGAGTGAGTGGGTGGGGGGCAAAGGGTGTTGAACACGAGGTAATCCATGCTGACAAGGGCAATTACACGGCTCCGTGCAACACCGTGTTACTACTGCAATCATGAAACTTGACCACATTGTACTATGAGCAATCCCTGCAGCCATGTCAAGAGTACTGACAGCTGAATCCATAGCTAATTGCAATACTCTATCCACCCACTTGCAGGCCGCAGGGCAGCGCTTCAAGCGCCAACGCACGGCAGGCGATGTGAGCTCGCCGTGAATAATGCGAGCTTGGCGATGCACATGTAGAGAACATTGTTAACACCCCGTGTTGCATACAATGCGCATCCTATAGTTGAGTGTATTACTGGACATGAGAGCCGGTTCAGTGTGGCTCGAAAACAACGTCCTCTGCCAAGTGCTCTGATTGTTCAGTTGTTATTGTTGTTTTTTTAGCTAGATACTCGATTCAATTAACATGTTCATAAATTTGACCATTTAAACGTGAAATAGTGTACTGATTGTTCTATTAATTAGCTATTTTGTGGCATGGGGTCGGTTTTAAGGTAATTTTTTACTCTGAAAGGGAGATTCAAATTGAACAGAATATTTGTGTCGTTGAATCCTGATGAATATTATTAATAAAATAACGTCCAAAAATGTTTAATTAATGAATGGCAGCCCCTAAATCTCCCCCCTCATGACTCCCCTCAATCTTCCTTGAAAATTACGGAGCTCGCGGTGCGAGGAGGGAATATGCTAGCGGGTAGCGCGTGTGCTGGCACTACATGCAATAATGTGCACTAAATGGGTAACTGAATATCAATTTTAAAATAAGCAATAAACTGTTATAAATTATCCCCAAGGATTCATTCGGGAATTGTCCACATTTGTTTGGCTGTAGCCAAATTATAGTGATGGCCAAAGGGATAGTTCTTTTGAAAAAAGACACATGGACATGCATGCTTCGACAGCTCCCTGCCCGATTTCTTGTACTTCTTGAGCAGCCTACAAACTTGCAATTTGGTCCTCCTAGTACTCAAATTACACAGCCATAATTTTTGAGATCATAAACCCTGAACTGGCTATTTATCATAAGCTTTTCACCCTAGCATAAGGGACCGTACAGTCTTTCTCGCGCAAACCTTGAAGACACGTACGAAAAATAATATAATATACAGACTTGAAGCTTCATACACTATTTTTTCTGAGAGAGCATGCTTTTCCGCCAGGGGCGCTGATGACAGTTAACACAGGAAGGTATGGCTATAGAGCGTATTTTGTGTGTGTAACGCAGTATACTCTCTCACAATATAGGCTGTAGATAATGTTTATTTTTTCATTTCAGAACTGTTGGACTGCTAGTTTAAGCCAATGTGGGGTAGACTGTATCTGTACGACCCCGACCCACAAATCATAAGAAAAAACGTTCTTGAACAAGAAAAACAGTTTTCAGTTCGCCTGGTTAAGTTTGCGATGAAAAAGGCAGCATGCGACGTCAGTTCACAACATGCAGCACGTCGCTTTATCGGCAATATTGTGCCACGAGTCATCCACAGAGTACAGCTACAACATGATGCGAGCCTGTTGTATGCCTAATGCAGTGCTGCGCGATGGTGTGCACTGTATTGTCTCAGGTTGCTAGTTAATGGCCACACGAACATGTGTTACTTCTGTCACCTAGTGGGTGTTGAACATACGAGCTCGCAACACGCTAAACTTGCACACGATTTATTGAGCAAAATTTCAATTTACATAAACTAAGTATTAAGGCGTACAATGGAAAATTCTTTTCTTGTTAGTTAGGCGTTACATTGTTCATAGTTTGTTCACTGGTAGATTTGATTTCCTAGGAGAGAGGTGCATTTTAACTGAAAAGGAGTTGTGTGTGTTTGTTAAAATTGTTTGAAAAAAAAATCAATACTGGTGAATCCTTCTCGTGATATTCTTCTGAACCTCAAATTGAAACACAATTTTTCGACCCATCATTTAAATGATTGATACGATGCTCACATCGACGTGCACATACTATTCACTTCAAGAAACATCACACTGGGCATTCCTTCCATCATCTATATCAACAGCGTATTTCTTACTTCACTAAGCTATCTCAGCATAACCTGCTCCTAAGATGGGTCAATTTAGCCCCCAAGTCGAACATGGTACCTTTCGGCGTGATATAAATGAAAAAATGCTGGCGATATAGACTGAAACATTCATCCTCGTTTGGCTGTTTTGACATTGATGTATGTTTTTCACTTATTCATTTATATGGCCGCATATTGTATATGCAAAGTGGGATTAACAGGGGATTTTGGGGAGGGGAATATTTTGGGGTTGGGGAGACGTCATACAAGCGTCGAGACGTTGATTGATTTGAACGTCATAGTATGTGTGTATAGTGCGTATAGCATCTGTCAACCGAAAGTGTCATTTTTCAAGCGATTGATGAAGATGATAAATAATGGTATTTGGCTGTAAAATTTCAAATTGCATGACTTGCACACGCACACGCACGCACACACCACACATGTACACATAATTCTGTGCCGCTGGTATTGTACCCTGCAGGCGTTGTGATGAATAAACGATACCAAATGAAATTTGTGATAGGTGTATCATTTATTCAGCTGGACGAATTTTTATTATACCCATGTATCTATGAACTAATACGAAATTCAGATATTAAAATATACAATCAAATTATTATCCCTCAGAATCCAAAATATACACCTCACATCCAAACGGGCAATAGAAGTAGAACCCGTGCATACCAAGTGACGTGGTACGATGCAGTTGGCACAGGACTACCAATATTATATTTTGTGGTCTCCACGACGGACATGTTCTGACTAATCTTTTCTCCACACAGTTTGAACGTAAAAGAGAACGAGAAAGATAAAGATAAACGGTGTACATTTCAAAAATAATTTGTATAATTTATTATGAAATGACATAATGAAACATCTAATCAATCACTAATAATAGAATCGAATTACATTATGATTGATAATACGTTCTAATAAATGTGAATCACTCATAAATAGACTTGTAATTTCGAACCCTCCAGAAAAACATTTATTTTAAAATTATCTTTCAAAAATAGAACCGATCAATCACAAAAATAATGTGATGTAATAACGGTAATTCAATGAAGCAATTTGCAGGCCAGCTTGCTTCGTTTCTTCAGAAAATTAGTCGTCAGAAAAACAATCGTGTTGCAAACGTCGATCACAGACCGGGCATGCTCACCAGCCGAAGCGGTACAGTGGATGCACCCGGGCTCAAACCCCTTGGTAAGGAGGCCCCAAAGTACGGCGTCTGATGCCTTGCACCCTCGAAAGAAGTCCGTAGATCACTTTTCATTTATTTAGCAAATAATGTTCATCAATAAAAATAAATAAGCTCCAAAAAGCACAACCCTGTAGCATAGTGCCAGAGTGAGATTAAGTGTCACTTTTATTAGTAACCCATATGCTGTTAATATTTGACACACTTTTCTTAACATTTACACAACGGTCATATTCGTAATTTTATACCATGATAATTACGAAAATCGTCGGTGAATCTGCCAAACCACACTCGGTAGCATAACTAGGGCTCACCGTCACGCTTTATATGAACGCGTTGTTGGATGAGCGAAAGTATTTCTTTCAAACTTCAATAGACAAACATCCCCAAAAGAAATACTTTGAAAAAAAAAATACTGCCTCTTAAATGCCAAATATGTATTTTGCCCAGTCAGCTAGTCAACTCATTACAATGATTTTTTTTATAACAAACACTTGTGCAAGTCTGGAATGATTAATTTAGGTACCAGCATGAAAATAATTACGGAGTTGGACAAATCGTAAAAGTTTGTCAGAAAGAAAAACGATTTTTTTCAAGCTGCTCAAAATCGTAACAAATAGAAGGCCTATATAGTAGTTTTGGTCTTATGCCATATACATTGAAGTGCGAGTGAGTAAGTAGCTGTTCTCGACCTTTACTGAAACAAAGATAAAAGGGTGTAAGCCAGGTATTGGTCAATACACAAGTAAATACTTTAGTAAATAGCAGACAGTACAAATCGGTAATTAAATGCATTTGGATACTTCTTACTTCTTCATCATTGTCTGAAGAATCACACATTTTTAATCGGATACCTACGCCAAAAAGTGAGTGAACTAAAAAAATTAAAATGTGCTAGTACTGCAAACATTAGTTTATATTATTTTGAATTAAATGCACCGATTACGCTAGCACCACGTAATCAGCGTCTCGTAATCGAAAATCTTAAGCGTAAATCGATTGCCTGTGCTTGCTGAAAGCCTGTCAGAGAAACGTTGCGATGCGAGGAAGATGCGATGCAATTCGATGCCGTTCAATTTAGTCGACAAAAAAAAGCATTCAATTCCCAGTGCAGGTCGCTTCACCCTTGTCATTAGATAACTAATTGCCTGCACGTGTGTAATCAGTCGGGATTCCCAGTGCA
>QKMV01003345.1:0-11596 GCA_003287335.1 Lednia tumana
GGTCCACCGCAATGTTGCTTAACTTCGGTGATCTCACGAGAACCGGTGTATCCAACATGCCAAACCGTTCGGTGGTTCTGGAATTCAATGCAAACCCAATTATTTGTCGGTTCGGGCGGTGGAGCTCAATTTTCTCTATACCGACCGGGTAGGAAAAAAATTTCAACCCGCCACTGGTTCGAAAGACAGGCGTCGCAAGGACGAGTATATCACGTCGTTACGAGAGAACGAATGAGCCGGTAAAACCATGGAAACCATGATAAAATGTACCAGATAGTTTTGGGGGAATAAAATATTCATCTGGGTTTTCGGGAATATAAAATGACTCGAGGGGTGTCGAGCACCCGTCGGGTATTGTCTGGACTTTTTCTGGATGACTCCAAACATTAAAGTCAAGCTGTAATATAATGAGTAACTGTAATTATAATTATGTATCTGTACAGGGACTTGAATTTCTATACGCATCATTTTTACAAGCTCTAAACTCAAAAGCCATGGAATTCTGCTGAAAAACTCTCACAATATCTTACTCAAACTATCTAAATAGCGCTTAAAAACCTCTTTAAAAATCTTGCATTTAGTGCTTTATCTAAATTCTAAACAAGCACAGGATTATTTTAATTTATAAAACGCATTGTTTTCAAGATATTGTAAGCCAACCACGACTTCGAGATTTCTGTGAGATCCCGTAAGAATCCAAATGACTCTGATAATTGACGAGGATTAAACATTTAAATCCAAATACACGGCTAGTAATATTCGTAATACTCTGATAATTTGCTGATAATTTAAACGTAGAATGTTGGTGCGTGAATTTTGATTTCCACGATCTCAGCAAGGGCTTGTAGCCAAGTGAAGACAAGGACCTACACTAATCTTGGTCAACGAAAGCCAATCAGAATGAAGCTTAACGGCTGTCAAGTAGCCAAGCCTATCAAATTGACGCCGACGTCGGCGAAGAATCGAACTTCGTGTGGTGCCGGGAAAATCCGGGAAGCTACACACAAGCCAAGCCAAGCTGCTGGCCGATCTTTCTCAGTTTCATACCTTCCGCTTTCAGCTCTTTGCCAAAACTTTCCATTTCTCCACGATTTTAGACTTCTTCTTTTTACCGCCTTTCACCCAACTTTTCTCTCTTTCTGTTATTTTTCTTCTTGTTGTTCCTGTATTCTTTCTTTCCATTATCAAGAAAACTTCAAATTATTTTCGCCGTGGAATATTGGGCCTGGGCAGTTTGACAATAGTTGTTTGAAGTTAACGAATTGTACGGTAACTGGTCGTCAACATTACGATGGCAACAGAAAATCGGATCCAGTGTTTTTTGTTCAAAACTCGGTCGGGAAATAATAAATCGGAAAGAACAATAAAAAGTACACGACACGGAATGTTGTTAAATGAAATTACATTTCAAGTACGATACTCGGGAATCACGATTTAACATAAAAATGATGTCCGGAAATGAAACTGTGAATCTCAGCTAGCAGTAAAATGTAGCATAAAATATCTGTAACCGAGAGTCCGGAACTTAATAGTAGCAACACTTTGACGCAAGAAACTATTTGTTGGAAGTAACTGAAATGTATCGTCATTGAACAGTTTGTGTAAAGTATTCTGTTTGCAAGTGTGTCAAAAATACCAATATTATTTGAAACATATTGCACAGCAGTGCCGATCGAAATTTTGCAATAGATAAAAAGAATACCGAGTCGACTGAACTTTTCATGTCACGTAATTTCAAAAAAACATTTGTAACAATAGAAGGAACGTTGCGGTATACAGCATTACGTTCAGGTGATCACCTCTCACGTTTCGGCTTCGATATAAAAATACAGTGTTATGATCAAGCCTCTGGTAAAACTTCTTTCAAATCATTCCATAAAAACGCATTTCCCATTTTACCACCCAGCGTCATAATCACAGGCAACACGAAGTAAGTTCATCACGGATATCGAAACAAATGTAATGAACAGTCATTAACAGAAACAGATAGTGGCGTTATCCGATTGCGATGGGTTGATAATGCTTTATAATGCCTTATTTGCGGCGGTGTTCCGTTTTCTGGGCAGACAGAATGCTTGTTAACTGTTTGCTTTACGCTGCTTGCCCTCACTTTCGTTTCACGCTATTTACGCACGCTATCTATGCTCCACACTTCTTGTGCGGAAAAAAAGCGTTCTGTGTCAAAAAAAGAGATAAAGCCGCTTGTTTACTGACTTGAGGTTACCTGGGCGTTAGAAATTATACAGAAACCTTCCGGCTATTTAACCAACTATTAATTCGAGGTAAACCTGAGCTTTCGTTTTCGGTATCGTTAGTAAAATGGCGGGTAAAAATATTTACACAAGCCGTGATTAATAGCAGTGAAACCCGGAAAAGGGCGATTTTTGCTAAATGTTCACGCAGACACAGTTTTTCACCGGCTTTGGGCTCACGTCAAGCTCCTTATCTTAGCACTTGTTAAAAAAATTATTAAAAACTGGGTTGACTGCCAAGAAATCTACTTAAAGTCCCAAAGTTTCGTTTAGTGTATAATAATTATTTCTTCAGGGGAAAATAATTGTTAAATATAAATTTAAATAGAGACATTATTAATTTAAGTGTCTTTATCAGCATTCAACCCAGTTTGTTGTCAGTTTTTTTAAAACTCAGATTTAACTGTATGTAACACCTGAGTTTTTATTTATGACAAGTCTATGGTTACATTAGAAACGAAAATAATAAAACAATGCTAAGCGTAGATTTTACGTCACTAGTTAGGGAAGCCCGGCATCAGCCAGGTACATGAAAGGCACAAAATTATGGGAATAAAATTCAAAAAATCCACAGATGAATCTTTTTTACAGAAGGCTCTCTCATCTTTTCCCTAAATTTTACCTTTTGCTGGATCCTAAACTCCCCACCAACTCAATTACTTAGAAATAAAAGCAAGAATAAACTTAGCTGATGTTGAATATGAATGTCACTTCAAAAATGTCTTTCTGATCGGAGAATCGAACCTCCGTCTTCCGGATTTCGTATCCGTTTCTCTACCCCCTGAGCTAAGCCGACATATCACTGAGGTAAATGGGATCTGACATTTTTGAAGTTAATTTAATATTTATCAACGTTAACCTAGCTGGGCTAATTGCTCTACGTAAGGATCCTTTCTCAAAGTCAGTTGCTACTACACGAAGCCTAAATCCACCTTTTTCATTCGAATCTCAATGTAGAATGTCGTGAATCAGATCAATACGAAAAACACAGCCCTGACAAAAAGCAAACTGTATTTACGAAATAATGCATTTGGTTTCAATAAACTGTGGGTTCGATCTAGGTCAATCTGGGATTGTTTGCGCGCACAACTAATTGAACAATACACACTTTTCAAACCATCGTCGGCAAAAATAAAAGGTCATACACCGCAGTTTCCAATCATGGCCGACTTGTGGTATTGATAACACACAGCTGTAAACCCAACAACCATTTGGCAGGCAACCGACAAAAAAAAACAATCAAACTCTGCATTGCGAAAAAAATTCGAACCACGATTAACAATATAATATAGTATCACGAATTACACAAAAATGTACTTTTTTAAAAATAAAAATAACAACATATTCCTAGATAACTCTTCCTCGTCCCTAAATATGAACCCAGACAAATACATCTCTCTCCTGCGAACAATCGCGGCTTCGCCATGTTTCACGCTAAATTTGCCAGATAGTCGCTCCCGGCGCTCAAATGCCAAACGCCTGGGCAAATTGCCACACATCCCGCTGGAAAAATATCAAATTATTTGCATATTTTTGCAATTAGGTAGCCTCTCCCATGGACAAAAAGCTCGGTTACGTCCCCACTCCAGTTTGAATACAATTGCTCTATATTTTATCCCAAAACTCTACCGGTAATAGGATTGATTATAATATGCTAATATCTCTATAAGAACTGAACAAGTTGGCACATGTAGCTTTTCTGCATAATGATATATATGAGGAACTTTTAGCGAGATAGGATTGTATTATATAGCTGGGGGATGTTATATATTTGGCTGAGAATGAAGATCCTTCTACAAAGGTAGATTTTATAGCAAGTTCAACTCGTAAAATATATACTAACTTGTCCCAAGCGAACGGGAAATTTACGGAGCTAGTCATTTTTCGGAACTCGTTTTGGGAACACTTGGGATAAAGAACTTTCTTCTCGGCGACGTCAATGATGCGACCATTTCGTAATCACTGTTTGACGATAGCAATTAGATTACCATACGAACGTCAGGATGTTGCGGGGGAGGAGATTTCCGCCAAACGACACGACATTGTCACGATTTGCCGTGACGACCACGATGACGAGGTTTTGGTACTCTACGCCCTCTCACTTTCCTTATAGGTAAAGGAATGACTTTCGAAACATACCTCGGCGGCGGTGGCGGTGGCGGTGGCGGTCGTGGTAGCAGCGGCCAGCTTCATACAGAACTTCTCGCTGATGGAAACTTGGGAGAAACTTTTCCATCTCAAAGTTCGCTCAGTGCGGTACATTGGTCTTTTACGAAGTATTTTTCCTTGACCGAATCAGAATCTAATGGAGACCAGTCTTGCGGAATTGTTTATTGTAAACGATTTTTTGTTGTACACGAAAAACTTCACGTTCGGAAGGTTACCGAAAAATGAGATCTTGAGACAAAAATGATAGAAGTGGAAAACACTATTATCATCTAGAAAATGTTAGTTACGACCACGATTCGAACCTCAGACCTCCAGACAAATGGACCGTTCATTTTAAAATAATCCGTAGTTTCAAATACATTGCATTTTATCATGAATGGAGACAAAAACCTTCAAACAAAAAGCGAACGTGAGAGAAAAAATCGAAACGCATGCAGCCTTTGATTCTCTTCAATCTTTTCCAGAGAAAACGCGAGACATGGGCAAGAGTGACAGAGAGTAAGGTGTGAGCGCAGAGCAAGATTTCCCGAAATGACACTAGCAAAGAGGCTGTAGATATTGCATGGCTAAACATCTTAGCTAAAATATGCAAGCTCGCTCGTCAACTAAGTTTGCATGTAAAGCTTTAAATGATACTTTTTAAGGGATCTCAGTAGAAGAATGCGTTTCTTCGCCATGCGGAGCAAATTACACGGGTCATTTAATGAAGGGCAGTAACAATTCCTGATCAAGTGCAATCGATAATTGAACAGAAAGTCTTGTATGGAGCGGCCGTTTCAAGTGTTACGATCTTCAATCAAGTTTAACAATAGGCCCGTTCCATTAAAAAAGAACCAAGCTACGGCCAGACATTTGGTGGAGAGGATTGAAGGCCTTGTAAAACACGAAGACTTGTTCTTTGGGAAGAATTACTAAGAAGAGGCTATTGCAGGAAATATATCTTGAGTGGTCTGGTGGGGGGAGGTTGAGACTAGGGGTCCACCTTGGTCCAGAATCTAGGAAATCGGGAGCTGGTGGATTTCGCCGTTCGACCAGATCGTCTAGCAATCGATTCCGGGCCTGGGGTCAGGGGTTTACAAATAAGATAATTATAAATAGATTTGCGAGTCAATAGAAAGGAAAAACGATGTTCGGATGATGCAAAGGGACGTGCTGTGCTGTGCTTCGTGTACCACATCTGTGTGCTCATCAATTGGAGCCCTTAGAGCAAGATCATTATTTGTCAATGAGCAATCTAGATTTCCATCGAAATTCGAAACTGATGGTGCGGTATTCGTGATGGGAATAAAAAAAAACTTGCGGTGAGGCACTACCGGCTAGTCGGTATATGGATTTCAGATGAATTAACTGTAATATACAGGGAAAAAGAGTTGGATGTAAATCTACACACACGTATAATGTATTGACTGCACAGCCATATAATTTAGAAACGCGACAGGTTTCTCGTCGTATGTGGTCGATCCTCATAGCCCATCGAATAAAGCTGACATATTATTGTAATTGCGGACACATTAAAGCAGCAGCAGCGGCGGAGGCGTCGTCGTCGTATCCACGCTATCACTGTGACGTGCCGTTGACAACAGCTGTTAAATTAATTGGGTCACCGAATATGCATGACATTAATCCTGGTGAATCAAGCCTTTGGCACCATCAAATTCAAACATTAACAATTGTGTTTAATATGCCAGTGCCCTGGGATGCATTTGCTATTTCAACATTTTGCTGCCTGGCCGAAAGCTAAACAACGAAAACTTGAAACCGACCACAAATGCTAGGGCATAATTCCAATCAAAATCGAACTTGTAATCTCGGCTTGATGATAATGTTATCTTTGGTATCTCCCACTCGCTCTGTGAAACAGGCCTGGCTGGAGGTGGCGATAGTCAGGCTGGATGTGGGAAGAGATCATCGTATGGGAGCGAGAGACAGCGTGATAAGTGATTGCGACAGAGGAAGGGAGAAGAGAAGAGAATATATGTGGGCCACAATTGTGATGGGGGTGTCTATAAAAAAGAGAGAGCGATCGGATAAAATATATTGTCCGCGACGCGATAGAAGATTCTTTTGAAATTGACGGGCGGAAAAGAGAAGAGAGGCGTGCTCCTCATGTATGTGGATGAAAAGGGGAAAGAGAGCATTTCGGCGAGTGCGAGGTTTCCTGAATTGACAGGAAAGTATACCTAGTAACGCGCGGGGACGGGATCGGGAACTGAAAGATTCTTCAAAGGGAAATAGACGGATGAGGTGTTTGGGAGAGCATGCGTGTTTGTTCCATTGCCTTCGATGTCCTGAAATGCCTGAAATTTGACGACGAACAGAGGGCAAAGCATGAGTTTATAAAGGTGATAAATGCGAGATTAAGATGGGATCGGATAAAGGATAATGTAAGATGGAAATAGATGTGATGTAGGGGTAAACACACATTTTATAGTTCACCTTCGAAAATGTATTAAGCTGTGTAGGGGGACGCGATAAGGCTAGGACATTGATAAAATATACGAAAGCGTGCAAAGGAGATGATGGGAGAATAAGATCCGGTATACTATATGAGATGAAAATTAGAATAAAATAAAGAGCTCGTTTTAAATTGTGTACTTTGGATGGGGGTGGTAAAAGTTGCACGGTGGTGATGGCGCGCCATGGAAAGGAAACTGGTTGATAAATTCACCGAATGAAAATAGCGAAAAAGAGAAAGTGGCCGAGTGAAAATAAAACGCGTTGTAAAAAAAGCAACGCAGAGAGAATTCTCAGCACGAGAATTGAGAAATGGAAGCTGAAACGTGGTAGCTACTTGCGTGTCGTCGACAGAGTATAAGGGAGGCAAGAAAAAAGATTAGTCTAGTTTTTAAAGAGAACGAGAATAGGTTTAATAAAGGTTTTATGGTGAGAAACACATTTAAACGTCGCACAAAAAAAACATGGCTAAGGAAATGGATGAAACCCGTGTGTCAGTTATGTGCGTACACTCACAGAAATTAAAGTAGTGTTTGTCGAATCGCAGTGTTTGCAAGGTCAAGCTAAAAATATTTGAGAGGTAAGTTACTGAAAATATGTGTGAAATCGGAGATAAAATTTAATACGTGGTGCGGTTCGAATTAAAAATCAACGAAGATACCAACCTATCACACTTCAAACTTTGTGCAGCGCGTGAAGATTTTTATAAGTGAAATATCTTTAGCGGTGGGTTTTGAATTCGGAATTAGTGATGAAAAGTTTTGACGACAGTGGTGAAGAAAATTTGAAAGTTTGTTGAACTCCTCTACAAACCTAATACTTATATGTCAGAGCATATTGTTAGAGTAGATTTTTCTTGACAAAGATCCGCAAGACAGCTCATATGACCTACCTGTATCAAATAGATTATATATCAAATAGACGCCATCAAATGGAGTTTATCTTGAGCTGCCTCTGAATTGTGAGTGAAACGTAAGGATGTTGCTGAAAATTGTGATTGGATTTGGTAAGTACAGGTTTACAAACCTCCGTGAAAAACATAGTTAGCGTCGATGAAAAGCTCCCTGGTAAATGGAAAACGTGCGATGGCAATTGACAAGCGAAAAGGAAAGCAGCTCGCGGACTGCACGGGGGGACCGCATCAGCGAATGCGGTTCGTGTCGGAAACGAGACGTTTCAGAGAACAGAATCGAGTTTGAGTGGATTGAAATGAAAATGAAGATGTAAAATTGTACTCTTTACTTTGTATGCTACATAGCAGTATTTCAAAAATGACCGTGTTTGTAAGTAAGGGTTATTACATAGAAAATGTTCAATTATTTACATTTCGCTACTGCTACATTTCGTGTGTACATGTTAAAATAATTTATGTGCACCCTGACATTTTATTTAATAGGTTTAAAGAGGCTGTAGCCCTCTAAACTGAAATTTTCATGTAGATTTGAATGCATCATGGCAGCTGTAAATGGTCTCCCAAAATATATTGTGGAAATTGATAAATTATAAAAATTATTTACGCTTTTGGTTAGCGCGCGTGGCGACGCAATCGACGCGAGAAAAATACATATATGCGTAAAATTCTACACGTTCCTTTGGTAATCACTTGACTGCGGCTAAAAGCAAATACCCATTACAGTGCCAATTTTTTATTGAACGTAGGAAAGAAGAACGAACATGTCGTCAATCCCCAATATTGTTTGGACAAAAATTACTCCTAGGTGCTCAGGGTCGAGACATTATCCGTGTGATTATTTTTTGGTAATTTCGACTTAAGAACCCCGGCTGAAAAAATGGTACTTATGTAATTTTCTCCTGCGGCTTGCATGGGAACCAAAAATATATTTTCTAAATTTCTGAATAATGGTCATTTAGAAGTGAGATTTTTCTCTGTTCAACCCCTTGAACAGAGAAAAACCCCTTGAACAGAGAAAAATCTCACTTCTAAATGACCATTATTCAGAAATTTAGAGACACAAATATATTTTTGGTTCCCATGCAAGCCGCAGGAGAAAATTACAGTTACAGCCTCTTTAAGGACCGCAAGCGCGACTGGCTATAATTGTGAGCTTATCCTAGGTAAATAATTGAAGTAACGTTACAAATAAAGAAATCATGAGAAATGAGAGCAATACTGGAACCACGATTCGAGTCCTCTTTGAGACAGACATATTGTAATGTTTCTAGTATTCTACAAAGTTGAAGTAGTAGTTCGATCACTATAATGGAATTTTCAGTTGACATGCACCAGTGTGCACTGAGTGCACTCTCAATGAGAGACAGCGAATATAAACCATGATAAAAATACTCGCTGTCACTTTCTTCGAGTGCACTCAGTGCACACTGGTGTAACCAACCGGAAACGCCATCAGTGCCCAGTTTATGCCCTCGGCGCCCCATTTTACGCCCCCCCCCCCTCACCCCCGGGCAAAGGACTGGAACTAAAACCGAAACCGTTGTTTTTAAATGTCCAACGCACGAAACAGGAAGCATACCGTTACACATATTTTTGGTGGTTTCGGTTTATTTTGGATTTTAATAGCTTAACAGACACTTACAATTCTAAGTTTTTAATTTTTGTGTTCCTAACTTCCTAGAATCCGCTATCAACGTGCTTTAGAAAACATCTACCTCATGAAATAAAATTACAAATTAGCTCCGCTCTGTCTATAACAGTAGAAGAATTCTTTTTAAAAAAAACTGTTAATAACTGGGTTAAACTGCTGAAAACTTCTAACAAACAAACTTCCAACGTTTCGCTAACCCTGCTGAAAGCTTCATCTGGGCAAGCTTGGCAGATTTTTACCTGAGCAAGAACTTATATAGGGGAAAACAAAAAAAACCAAACAAACAAAATCCTAGCAAAGCCTACTTAAAATTTCCTCAAAGAATAATCGACTCTGTCTTCTAAAATTCACTCTTGCTCACGTAAAAATCTGCCAAGCTTGCCCAGATGAAGCTTTCAGCAGGGTTAGCGAAACGTTGGCAGTTTGTTTGTTAGAAGTTTTCAGCAGTGTAACCCAGTTTTGAACAGTTTTTTTAAAAACTAGTGCTGAAATTAGTCAGAAGACATGAGTCTTAAAAATGTAATAATTCTTTTAATGTACCTATCGTCCCCTTAGGGGCGCAATCTTTGGCGCTCCCTCCGACTCGGCGCCCCTAGACTTTGCCTAGCCAGCCAATGCGTAAATCTAGTCCTGAAACTCGGAGGAGAAAACTCGAGGCAATTACGTAGGTGACTGCATACTCAATCGAAGCTAACATCGCACGATGAGGAAAGTAAAAATCCCTGCACATGTAGTCACGGTAAACCCAGCGCTTTGCGAGAGTCGACTTCATCATCTAATTCCATCAGGCATTCTCACACCTGGCACTCGAACTACAAAATCCCAGACGACGAAAACGGCCAACTAGTGGCCGTCGAATCCAACAACGTCGTTCACCAATTCCATTCCGCACATTTCCGAAAAGAAGCCCGAACTCCCACCGGCCACATTTGCGTGCAAAGTGGACGCGCAGCGAATGGCTGTACTAGACGTCCCTGTGGCACCCCACCCACCCGACGTCCTATACGGTGCATATATAAATCACACTCGCGAGCCGTGAAATATTTATCCTCTAGGTAGCTTGCAGCGACGAGATTCCAACGCCCACCTACTTAGACATACTGTCTTTCCTGTCTTTCTAGTCTTCCCATGGCTTTCCTCGGGCGAAAATACGAAAAATCGGACGTAAATCTTTGCATGTTAACACACAGAAACCGCAGTTTCACATATGTTGACATTTATTTGAAGTCTACGAGATACTAAGGTACGTATCAACCAAAGCTTAGTTCTTGTATGACGGCTACCCCTCATGCTGACCATCCCACACAGACCACCACCTTGAGACGTTCCAAACTGATGTATTATTGAAATCGGTAAGTGATAAGGTGGTGATGAACCTTGTGAGAAGGGAGGAGTCCCGATATCCGAACGTAGCATGTTCCTGTCAAAAAGCACCAAAGAGAACACCGCTTAACGTCCCTTCCCAAGGACGGTACATCTCGAACAGCTGTGATTCCTTCACTAATCCGAGCTAAGAGATGGTTGATAGCAAGAGGAGTGAAGCTGCTGTATTAAATTCAACCGGTTTTAACTCACTACCGAATAGAAATGGGTCTTGAAATGAATGGATACTTATCCAGGTCAAACCTCTGATCCAGCGCAGTGTTACTTAACTTCGGTGATCTCACAAGAACCAGTGTATTAAACACGCCAAAGCGTTCGGTTCAAGAAGGTTATTTATTTAATTTGTTTCAACATTTCCGTAAAAGAACCAAGGAACCCACTGGATGAAAACTTTCGTATGGATTCATAGATTCATAAGCTGAAATGGCATTTCAAATTTACTATTTGGGAGAGTCCATGAATGTATAAAATGTACCCAAGATTTCGGCCAGCGCACTCGTTGACTAGACCGACGCAATAATGCACAGGAAAATGCAAGAAAAGAGACAAACACGGTTAGTAATCCAGTGCAGCCACTCACTGTGGCTAAACGAAAACGATAATTTTGTTTTCAATAAACTGCCAACGTTTCGTCAACTATACTGAAAGCTTTTTTAAGATTATTAAAATCACTTCAAAAATACCTGCTTACTCGAGAACTTGAACCCCGGACCTTTTGCTTACCAGGCAAATGCTCTACCACTGAGCTAAGCAAGGTACAGTGGTAGAGCATTT
>QKMV01003346.1:0-10467 GCA_003287335.1 Lednia tumana
CAATAAGAAATACAGTGTATACATGCACGATGGGTAACAATAAGAAATACAGTGTATACATGCACGATGGGTAACAAAATGATCAAATATTGATGACATGCATACATAAAATGACATAGCCTTGCTCGGGAAACTTTTCAGAACCCAACAGAGAAATGACAAACGAGACAAGAAGTATATTTAATAAATCCGCTCAACAGTTGACTAATGGCTTTAGAATCCTTTAGATTGTTTCAAAAGCTCGTCGCCGATAAGTATCAAATTATCAAGATGAGCGTAGCACGAATAAGAATATGTCAGTCAGTTCCCGATAGTAAAATCTTGGCAAAATTGCTGAATGACGTAAATGTGGTTTTAATTCCTCGGCCAATTCTTTCCTTGGTGGTTGTAGAATTTCCATCCAACACTGCTGGCATGTGCTTTACAGAAACGGACCTTGGATGACAGTCCATTGCATCACTTAATGGCGACCTTGACATCGAATTATATCCCACAAAAAAGCACGAGCAATTGGATTGCGCGGGAAACAGTTCTGAGCCCAAGAGGGAAATAACAAACGATGTATTGAATACATCCGCTACCAAAATTAAGATCAGCAATTGACTTGCTTTAAGGCGTGGGGGAAAGGTAGCTATAGTAGATATTTGATCAAATGTGTCAAAACTGTACGTTATGACTAAAAATTACGATTGACAAAAAATAAAAACGATCAAAGCACGTTTTATGGTTTTACATGCCAATCATTAGTTTCAGAGGAAACTCGCGCTGATCTTTCATTTAAGGTGAGATGTGAGACAACCAATCGTATTTCGAGGAAACTCCGTCAATTTCTCATTCCAAACACCACCCCGGAAACGCAATAAGCGTGCAAGGGGAACAGAAAAGTCAAAGCATAAGTTTTTTTATCTTGCAAGTCGATGGTAGTTGATTCTAGATAGATAAATAGAACTAGCGCCCGCCCGAAAGGGAGGGGGGCGAGTATATTTCAGCATCGTCACAAAATTTTGGCTCCGACAAGAAATTTCGGCTTCGCCACGAAATTTTGGCTTCGCCACGAATTGTGTTCTACGCCTGGCACTTTCCGCTTTGTCCTTTTGGGCTTTTAGGCTTAACTCTCTAAAACAGCAGAACATCAAAAACTATTTTACACTCATGCCTATCTTCTAAACTCAGCAATATTTAAAAAAACAAAAACAGACTGGGTTTGAATGCATCCACTAAAAACTGTACGCTTAGTAAGTTTTAGTGGATTTCTTAGCATAAATCCCAACCTTGTTTGTAAACATATTTTTTTAAATATTGCTAAGGTTAGAAGACGTGTATGAGTCTGAACAATTTAACAACATAATCTCTTGTTGAAACATATACGGATGTACTCAAGGAACTTTTAGACGGTATTCGGTGGCATAAATCCATGATTTCTTTTACCGCTACATATTTCCTGAGATCGCCCTGCCGAGATTTGACGTCTTGTAAAACACAGGTTCAAAGAGTTGCCTACCCTAAAACTACCCATCGTGGTATTGTTTCTACATTTGACAGGTTGTCAAATTAGCCCAGGCCGTTTAATCAGGTGGTTTAAAGGTGGCCGTTGTGGTTTAAATACGCGCGGCGATTTGCGCTATTGATTTTAAAACAGTCGACAGAAGTGAGACTAAAACTTTTAATCATGAAACGAATGCCACGGCACACAAATTAGCAAACCGTGTTCAGCAAATTGCCAATTGTGTTCTGCGATGAACGTGAATGCGCATCTGCCAAGTACTCTCTTCGTAAAATACAAAGGAGATGGGGGAGGAATGATTCTATAAAAGGTATGGTCTGTATGTAAACGTATACGGTTTTTATGAAAAATATATTTGTATTCATAACTATTTATAATACGGTGGTTGTCTCGTTAATGATTTTTATGTATAATTGCTGACTTCTGATGCTACATTTTTTGCATCAAAATTGTCATCCGCAGAGGCTGAAATGTACACCACGATCGCTGGCGCAAGGTAATGCAAATTCTATGTGGCAAATAGCAATTTAATTTTTTTACAGCAATTATAATGGCATGATGGCTACTTCACAGACTAAGCTTTAAAGGATGCTAACATTGTATAACTTGGGATACGCTTTCGAAACTTTTATATGGCTTTATACGGTTTTTGTTCGCAAGTTTCCATCCTACTGTAAACGAGGCTAGATTATACGGAATTCGTAGGGGCATTCCGTCGACAAGTTGGCACCAATTTTTTGAAGGTGTGACGGGACAAAAAATGCCTTTAATGCCGTCATCGTGACTATTGAGTTTCCCAGGTTTCACATCAAAAACAAAAGTTCTATATTGACGCGTATTTGCATCACTTTCCCAGCTTTTCTCTGAGTTTTCGTTTACATAAAAATACCATTTCAATTTCGCATATGGAATTTACTCGAGTGGTATACTTTAAACTTGCAACCTCTACGTAGCATCGCCGCATCAGAGTAGCTCTTTACATTTCATTTATGGTTCAAGATTCCAGAAACATTTGGTACCAAAATGCAAGGCTGATTACCAATTGGCCGTACTCGATAGATTTGGGATACGACGGCTGCGTGGCGAGTACCGCTGCTGTCGCCTAGTGCTTCTCCCCCTTGGGTCTTGATAGCACAAAGTGCATGGCCTGTTGGGGGCAAAACCTCAACTAGAATCTAGATAGCAACAATGGCGAACAAATGAGGCAAATGCTCTCCCAGTCCCAGCTAGAATGATTCTGCGCGCCGCATACTGCCGTTCACATGGCACCAAGTAAAGTCTAGGGCATCTCATAGGATGGTTATAATGTGCGCGACGATAAAGTAAGCTGCAGACGACGACGAAACATGCTTTGCCAATAGTGAGTCTGTACGTGACTTGACCCGTGGTCTACGAAGCCCGACGCTAGAGGGATGACTTTCAAGAACTACAATTCGTGCTTTTTCCGAGTGGACTTTTCCCAATAATATTTCACGCAAATATTTGTAAATCTGTTTATGAAATGTTTAATTGGAAGGGCGTAGCGATAGAGGTGAAGACTTAAATCTAACTACTCAAAGAAAGAAAAAATCGAGGTTTGTTTTGAAGCATATTAAAATCACTTCAAAAATACCTGCTTACTCTTACTACTTAATGTTTGTTTGTATTTGTGTGTTTGTTAGTGCTCTGCAGCCCGAAGGGCTGGCCCAGTTTTTATGAAATTTTTAGATTACTTTCCAAATATCTTAAATTAGATCCCTTAGTTTTTCACCGCAATGAATGTAGTGATTTTCTCAGAAATTACATTTTTGTAAATTGGTGATATTCCATTCATCTGTTTTCACTCTTTGTAAACTGCGTGGAGGTCAAACGGATGCTTATATTTCAATGATTCTATCAGGTTATCTTTGAACAATGAGAATCTCAAACTGGTATGAATTTGAGCACGTGCTGTTCAGTAGTTCTCTTGTCAATTGGATTTTTATTGGATTTTTTCAGTTGCAATTGATCCTTTCCACACTCTGTTCGCCACACCTCTGGACCGCATTCGATGGAACTTTCAGAATAAGATTCAAATGATTTATGCATGTTTTTTGTAAAATTTAAAGCGGGATTAGTCGTTTGAAATCTATATATTTTGAAAGGTATGTATTCAATTGTTTTTCTTTCTGGCATCCTTCTTACGAACTGTCAAACTCCGTGATTATTTTCATTTAGGTAGCTAAATTAATCATTGCAGCCTTACACAAGTGCCGCTAAGTAATTGTGCCGTCCTTCCCGTTTCTATTATGTCGTTTGCCGAGTCAACGGCGAGATTCCAATATGTTAAAATAATAATGATTATAATGAGGCGACTGCAGGTGACGGGCAAAAAGGCACTTGTCATTGCCAGAGTCAATATTTTTTGGGTGATGTGTTTATTTCATGGATATTTATCTATTTAAGTTTGAAAGAAATACTACGCTTCCTGAAGAGAAGACATAAGTCTAGAGATAAATTACTACGCTTATCCAGCAACGCATTAACATAAAGCGTTACGGTTAGGCCCTAGTATGCTTGAATGAATGTAGGGAGCGAGGCAAGCCAATTGAGAAGATTTCAATTCAATTACCCGTATAAAAAACGCCTGGTGTTTTTTTTCTTCGCGCTCTGCAGTCCAAACGGCTGGCCCAATTATGATGTAACTTTCAGATTATCTTCGAAATCTCTCTACGTAGACCCCCTACCTTTTTCAGCGTAATCAATTTTTTCTCAGAGATCGTTGCTTTTTTGTACATTTTTGCAAAACTAATCATCTGTTTTCATTATTTCTTTTCTGTCTGGAGACCAAACAGCTACTAATAGTTCAAAGAAACATTTAGGTTGTCTTTGAACGATGAGCATATAGGACTGGTATAAATTTGAGCAAGTGCTGTTTAGTCGCTTTCTGGTAAATGGGATTTATATGGGAATTTTTCAGTTTCAATTGATCTTTTTCTCACTCTGCACGCCACAATCCAGGATCGAGTTTGATGAAACTTTCAGAATAAGTTTCAAATGATTAATGCAAGATTTTTGAAAAATTGTACTGTCATATATAATGTACACATATATAAATAAATTGCGCAGTAAATTGCGACACAGTGCTACTGCGACAGAGTGTACAAACTGCAAATTAAACTGGGATAAAATCGCTTTGATGCAGGATTACACGTTTGAAATCTATAGAATTTGAAAGCTGTGGGTTCACTTGTTTTCCTCTCTTACATTATTTATACAGATTACTCATTGCAGCCTTACACACGTGTCACTAAATAAGTTAACATCTTTGTTTCGTTTTTTAAGAATATTTTCCTGTATTTCCTTATTATATTGTGATAATAACTATTATTATAATGAAGCGACTGTATGCGACTGGCAAAATAGGCACTTGTCATTTGCAGAGGCAATCATTTTTTGTATTGTGTTTCCTTTACTGAAAGAAATACTACGCTCTTCCAACAACGCGTTTATATTAAGCGTTATTGCAAAGCGCTAGTTTTTTTGAAAAGGAAAAAATAATTATAGTTACTAAGGATCGGTGCATTAATTTTTCAATCTAAGATTAACTTCTTAATCTTTTTTGTCTTAATTTGTTAGCCTTTCTGTATGCCTGAAGATGCCGAATAAAACTTCGGCGGAATGTTGCGAATTATGGATGTTCCGCAAGCTGTTCCATTTTTAAAACATAGCGCCACGAAAATATCGACCAACATTTCTCTATCTCTGATCTGCGTATTTTGCACAAAACCCAAGATTATTAGTTGGTGAGACACGTCCTCGGTTCATTATTCTCCAAGTTCTGGGTTTCTAGTTTCTAGTTTCTGATTTATTTTGGGAGCGCATTTCATAATTTAACCATGCACTCAACAACCCAATTGTTACTACAGATTGTACAAACTGCACATTTTACGTTAAGTACACAAACACTCAACCCTTGAGTAAACACAGAACAAGCGTAAGTTAAAGATTAAATACGTTTGAAAATGCCCGCATTTTCTCAAAATCCACCCTTTCCGTCCATTGGCTGGGGCGGGGAATAGTTCAATAATATTTTCGGGTCGGCGCTGCGGCGCGGTTTGCTGAGGCGCCGAGATGCGACGCCACAATACGGATTTGCCCCATCAACTCGCCACATAGTTTCCCAGGATTACGCGGCGGTCGAGCGATAACTTTATAATCGTTATCGCGCAAGCCCACTCCGCGCCGCGCCTTTCATTAATACACCACGTCGGTCTGGTGTCATTGTTGAGGCACGACGAAGTTACGGCGCGGTGTAACGGCATTTCCAATTTAAATTCACAAAAAAATTTAACTTCATTTTACGATAACTAACCCAATCTTTAGATGACATCCCCAAAATAATGTCAACTATTTACAACATTAACACAACATATTTGCAGGAGCCAATTGAACTCTAACTTTTCACGAAACAGTCATAAAATTACGTGTTCAAACTGAAATATTATCATTTAACGAGTTACAAAGCAGCCAAATTAACCTTTATTTCAACCAGATTTTTCAACTTCAATTCCCTCTTCTCTCCCCCCTTACCACACTCACAACTATACGAGCATACACTAGAAGACACATATTTTTAGCCGTGTTTTCACAGTTGTGTGGTAAAATAATAAGTGCGTGTGGTATACCACCAAACGTGTTTTACCTTTTAACTTTGGATAGAACGGACTTCATATCAAGGGGCAACAACATACATTTTATACGTACTGAACATGGAGCATGTGCTTTGCTACAACGTGTTCATCATACACTACAACGTGCAATAAATCAGGGCTATTTACGGCAGACATACATTTTGCACAGGGTTTTGTGCCATGCATTAGAAGTAAGAGTCATAACTTACGCCTTGATTACAAGGCACACGGGGAACTTTACGCGATTCCTCTTTTTCGTAATGTCAGATAATGATGGTAATTGTGATCGGTGGTGTATATTCGAAGACATGGACTGTAGGGATTCAGAAAGAACGAGAACAGCGTTATCATGTATTTATGTATATTAAAGTAACAGTAGGTCAGCTTTGGAGCTTTGCATGACCCTCGCATGCTACAGAGGTCAATAGGGTAAATACGAAGGTTTTAAATAATTTATACAATGAAGCAGGATCAATAAACTGTATTATAATTAATCGAATGTACTATCAGAGCCAACAACTTGATCAATATTGTTCATGTAGATTGATCACTAGTATACGTTTTGGGCACGTATAAAAGATTGGCATCTCTGGACTAAAATATTACACGACAAAAGATTTCGCGTGACATTCAAAACGGATGAAAAATAAAAATGTTCTGTACATGTTTTCAAAAAATTTCTGGCTATACGCTGTGCTATCTTCAATCTATATTATAACGTATCGCAACCCCCCCTCCCCAGGCCACACCCCTTTCGCAATGAGATTATTATAATCGTTTGGCACAAAGATCGTTCATATGCAATAGTAGTTATTCACAATCGCATCGAGGGATGCAAAAAGTTACATGCATATGCATTTCGAATTTTCCTATTGAGTTTTGATGTTCACAAATTAGAAATAAAAATAATTTGTACGTTAGCGTTAGACTTGCAGAAGACTAGTCTCTACCGATTATTACATTCCCAGATTATATACCATGCTACGGCAGCGGATAAACGCTACGGATGCTACGGAGTCCGCGAATAAAATACAATACAAAAAAATCTGAAAAATAACCCGACGGCTACAAGTAACCTCGCTAGTCCCAATATCATGTGCTTGATTTACTTTACGAACATTTGAACCAATCGCGAAAATTGGGCAATGTGGGCTTGTAGTTATATGTGATGAAACTATTATTTGAATATATTAAGTATATTGTATGTAGTATATTACTATTATTATATTCGTTAGCAAGAATAAAATGATTTGAAAATGTACTGAATGAATGATGCTCGCGGAGACGGAAACTCATGAAAAATCACCTAAAATGGCGTACTATCCACTTGTCAGTTACTATTATACCTCTACGCTAATAGACACCGGCTGATTATCATCTACTTGTTCGTACAAGACAAGAGTACTGTGTAGGTACAAAAAAGTAATAGTACTTACTCCTTATCGTGGTGTTGCGCTCCGGTCATACGCAAACTACTTACTTCACCTACTGTACTAACGCATGTATGCAAGGCTATATGCCAGGTTCCGTCATGGGTTCCATTAGCCGAGCGTCTTGTAAACCATTTCTGAACATATCCTGTGCATGGGCTGTCATATCCACACGTGCCGCCATGAATACAAGATTGCTACCATTACTATTCAGCTAGGTCTAGTTACTTGATATTATTATGTAACATACACGAGGAAATACCCAGTTAACCCACCTGGAAACGAACCAAGATCTCATGACGGCATATTTTAGCTTCAAGATACGTCTGGTTCATGTGTCAGAGAAACAGTATCGTAGAAATTGTGAAGTGAGACCAAACTGTAATCAAATGTCATGTCGAGTCGAGCAATATGTGTCCTATGGAGATAACCATTTTTTATTTCTTGCAGTGGAGTTTCTTTCGTTCTTGAATTGTGGACTCAGTTGCTTTCTGTTTTAGAGGTTGTATAGGTATCAATATTTTTACAGAACAACGAGCCTCAATTTAGCTGGATCTTTTAGCATGTCAAGAAGACGTCGTCTTCCTCTTGCAGTATACGCTGCCCTTTTTCAGACCATGTTTTAAGCTCATAAAAAACCGTGCGTCTAAAGTGTATCTCGCGTTTTATGAATTTTCATAAAAAGTCACATGTTAAAGGAAAGTTGTTATGTTAAAGGAACAAACATCATAGCATGCCGCTAAAAATAATGGCTACGTTTTCATTATGATTGTATATTCTTTACAGTTTAGCACTTAAGCGATTTAGTGATTTTCTCGATTTTAGTAAAGCCACCGAAGTCGCAAGAAAATGTGCAGACATAATATTTTCCTTAATACCTAATGCAAAATGATTTTCCAGCATGATGCAGGGCTGAGAATAAATAATGTGCCTACGCTTTGGCCCTCGGCTGTAACTATCTATCTACCTTTAGTCTACCGTGTGGCAGGCGATGTTATGACAAGAAAATCAATGAACTTTTTTTTACGAAAAGTTGTTTTTATTTCAGTATGCCTCGTGGGGGCTCATTTTCCCTAGAAACTTTTATTCTATCTGTAATATAAATTGCTTGGTGCTTGTGAAATCTCCCAATCCGAGGCAATCCGAGACAAGCATTAAGTCGATTTGCTCTAAAAGTCGTGTGGGTACGTGTGTGCCGTAGCGCGGATTTTGCGTGCGGTGCATGTGTTAGCGTGCATCTGTAAAACATACGCAATCCCATCATCCGATGTGACGCGAGCTGCCTAGCTGTCAGTTCGAGACGTGCAAGCTGAAACTCTCGCTTGGTGAACGGATTTGAAAATCAAACACTGCTTTACACACACAAACAGGCGGTCTTCAGAAAAGAAAATAGATTTTAATGGTGCAGCTGTTAATTTGTAATAAAACAAAATAACCAACAAAACAAAGTTAATCGTCCGAAGCAAAGTAAGAGGGTTTAATGCACAATTTAACCCAACATAAATTCCACTTTAAATTAACCTTAGCGAGCTGCGCTTTATGCCGATTATTTTGCTTTGGTCCGCAAATATTAAAGCATAATTAGAATTCATAATTATTTGAGCGCCTCTAACATAGCGATACTAAATCTTTCATGGCGGTGAGCATAACGCCTGATGTATCGGCTATTGCAGAACCACAGAGATCAGTAAGAACAGTGATTAGAAAACCGAGTTTTTTTGTGACGGCGCTGATTCCTCGAACGACATCTCGATGCCTCCACTTGAGGTTTGATCGGTGCTAATGAGTGCTCTTTATACCGCAGCTGCGATGTTTCAAATAAATCTCTTTCAATGGCGAAACAATCCCTATGGATTAGAAGGATAAGACTGCCTTGGCTCTCTTACGCTCTTACTAGTGTGGTATGGTATTTAAGGTTATATCTTGTAACTTGAGGCCAAATAGAGCCTTCGTTAGCCAGCTTCTAAAGCTTCTATAAAAGAAAACAGTTTTATTTCAGATCCATTGCTGGTAGCACACAATTCGTCCTATTGTTTCATTAGGTTAATCTTTAACTGTAACAACTAACAGCACAGGTCTCGAAACAATCATGGCACGGTCCACAGATGAAACAATCTCAGCAATAAATTTCAGATGATATAAAACACCAGCAAATATTTAGAACAGCCCGATATTGAGGCCTAGGGCTACGAGCGAAATAAAACAAAATCCAATTTCGCCCCCCGACGTAGCTATCTATACAATCCAAGCCCTGCTAGAGCGTAAAATTGTTTCTGCCAGAGCATTTTCAAACTTTCCAACAAAGGTGCATCCTGATATGGCCAAAGCGGATAATCCTGTGCCTTTTCCCAACAATGCCTAAACACTCCGTTACGTCGATAACCAATGTTCTTTTAAAGAGCTGGATTATTAATATCAATGATCGTCAGAGAGCATTTTCTGTGTATTTTGATTAAACCGAGTGTATTGACGAGGGATTGGAAGATCGGGGAAGCGGGGGTTCGCGGAAAACCGAGTGGGGGTCTAACTGACGGTGAGCGTCACGCCAAGGACGGAGTGCCAGCTGATCCAAGAGAACGACGTCTCTGATCGATACCCCAACACACCCTTTTTCCACCACACCACCACGCGCCATCAGCCAGCTCATACGCCGTGGAACGTAGTACTAGCATGCACCATCATTATCTTCCCACTAGACGTTGTGAAGTTACTAGCATGCACCATCATTATCTTCCCACTATACGTTGTGAAGTTAGATCCGACCCTCGGTACTAGCATGCACCATCATTATCTTCCCACTATACGTTGTGAAGTTAGATCAGACCCTCGGTACTAGCATGCACCATCATTATCTTCCCACTATACGTTGTGAAGTTAGATC
>QKMV01003349.1:0-11590 GCA_003287335.1 Lednia tumana
TTGAATGAGTGGGTATAAATTAATCATGTTGCATCCCATATTCTTCGTTTCTTCAAAACCATTTTTTAGTCAAATGTCAAAGGCTTGATTTTCATAAAAGTTAAACACGGTATTGTATTGAGGAGCGATATGGTGACCTACGATCGCACTCTGCTTCACTTAATTCATCGCTGATTTTCATGTGTTGATTGTTCGGGAATGTGAAGGCTGTTTCTTTCACCCCTCGCGTATCTCCTCGCAAAATTAATTTCTTCTTTGGTGAGTGACTTCTGCAATTAAGAGTCAGGTATTTAGATTTGAGGCACTAATGAAATACCCACTGAGTGGTTAACCACAATAAGAAATAATAATATTTGTAGGTCCGAATTCAATTTGGCTATACCAACCATAGTTGAGAAGTAACTTTAGAAAAAGTGTACGTGTAACTTGTATCTAGTTACTTTGTGTGTCATTTTGTGTCACTATTTACATTTATTTGAGTAGTTTACTCTAAGCAACGAAATATTTGAAATGAGTATCTTTTGTCTTGAAGAAAGTTACTCCTCCATGATATTTTGTCTTGCATAGAAAAAAGGTCAAGCATCTTGGGAAATCCCAAATAGTTTGTTTTCTACATCCTCAATGAATATTTCCAGAAAAATTTCTCTGAAAAGAGCCATTTATAGATCCAAAAAGTCTCTTTTTGGTTTTTCGTATCTGTTAGTTACTTCCCATTTTTATGGAACTCTTCAATTATTTCTTTTTCCCAGTAACTTAGACACAACTTAGGTTTATCGGCAAAATTTATTGAAAACTGTTTTTTTTTTAAATTTCTCAACTCTGATACCAATGGATGACTCAAAACTGGCATATGCAGAATTGATTAGCATCAAAGGACCAATGCTTCTCTTACGGCACTAAAAATCCCTCAATGATAATTACCTCTGGAATGCTAGCCGTCCATTAATCATTGAAAATGGCCTGTTAGGCTTGTAGCTTGTGAGTTACGAGAGAAGGATGATTGATAAATAGCTCGTAGGCTTATAAAATATCTTACTTTATTCGACATTTCTTTGGTTGAAGCTTGCGATTGGGTGAAGGAGTCACTTCGTTGGATGTTGATGATTCCAGCATGCTCACCAAACGGCCTGCTTTCAAGGTCACAACGTTCATTCATATGTATTTAGGAGGTTCTTAATGTTCTAGTTTTGCTTGCTGCTATTTGATATTTCAATGACTTGCATTTGAATCAATCAGAATCAGAACTTTGTTTTACTGGATTGAAATTTCCAGCAAGTTAAATGTATCAAGGGAGGCAAAATTAGAAAAATGTGCAATCGAACAGCTAGGTTACAAAGTCGGGATCTCTTGCTTGCGGAGCGACTGCTCTGTCTATCCAATACCAAGGGAATTTTGTGGCTGAGGGGTATGGAAAGGGCGCTCTCTCGGGAGAGAGGGAAGACATGGAATGCTGGTTAGGTAGAAAAGAGTCATCGGATGTTCGAAAAAGTGAGAGCATGTGTTTCGTAGCTCAAAGATACGAGCCCAATCCCAGAGAGTCAGAGGTGCCAGGTTCGTATCCTGGTTCGTTTGCAAATTTATCCTGCTTTGCTCCACTACTAAACACTCGTTAAATGTCTATGCATTTATTGTTTTAAAAGATTATTAGCATTAAATGCTTTTTCTTGCCATGCATGTAAATGAATGATTTGCTCTTGTTTCTGCATTGTTTTACTTAGCGTGTCCCTTCTTACTGTGGCGTATGTTGCTTTGAAGATAGGCGGTAGGGAAGTTGGCAACATGGCAGTCGCCTTGGCCGTCCGATTCTGAACCCAGCGAATCGTAATCTTCCGTGTCGGAGCGGAATGGCTGCCTAACGTTCGTGTAGTTATCCACCTTCAATAGTCGGGTAGGTAACAACTCGATTAGTTTTTCATTAGGTCGGACATACTTTATTAGGGGCCGGTAGTACGATTTCTGGCTAAAGTCCAGTCTAGTAAACCTCCGGCTAGCAGGTATGCTAAGGGCCGGTATTACAATGTCTGGCTAAAGTCCAGTCTAGTAAATTCGGCTAGCAGGTATGCTAAGGGCCGGTATTACAATGTCTGGCTAAAGTCCAGTCTAGTAAACCTCCGGCTAGCAGGTATGCTAAAGGCCAGTATTTTAATGTCTGGCTAAAGTCCAGTCTAGTACACCTCCGGCTAGCAGGTATGCTAAAGGATAGGGCATACAATTTTACCTCGTACTTATCCTCTGCCTAATTCACTAGCCAGACATTGTAATTCGGGCCCTTAGTCTGTAATTCAATATTGCAGGTAAAAGCCATGCAACAAGATTCTGTGTTCAAAATTGGTGTACCAGTAGTGCGGAAGAATAGACTTTTTTGAACAACTTGGAGTTTAGCCTTTGCCACGATGGAAGTGACGACGGTAGGGAGGGCCTGTGCCCCCGGTACAAACCCGCTGGCCTTCCCATGGGCCACCCGAGCAAAAGCACAAAATAGGCAAATCGATTTACTTCAGTAAGAGCACATTTTTGTTAGGTAGTACGTTAAATCAGAGACTAAAACTTTTTGAAGTCTCGATTTTGGTTCCTGCCTTTTAGTAATTCCAGTTTCGGTTTCCTTCTGTCAAAAAAACATCGGCTTGAAACCGGTATAAACCAGTTAATTCTGGTTTTCCCTGCATATGAAACTTTAGATTTTTTTTCCACGACGTTGGGTGAATCAAGAAATATTTCTGGCATTTTCACCGCTAACTTTGCCGGAGGGTTAAACCTGTACAAAACTTCGTCTCTTTCAAGTCGATGTTCGTAAGAAATTCAAGAAAATTTATCAACATTTCAAAATTTTGGCTGAGAAAATTGAAAGGTTAGAAATTTTAGTGGCAATTTTAGGCTTTTTAAAAACGAAATAACCACGATAAATAAGCGTGTGTTCATGGTTTTGCTCTTGGGTTATTTAAAAAAAACGGTTTCGGTTTTGAAGCTTATCGGTTTATTCTAGTTTTCGATTTCAATTCCTGCATAAAACGAATATGAATTGGAGAGAATGGTCGAGATTTTGCTGACATTTTCAATACAACTGCAGTGAAACTGAATTTGAAACCTAGGGCTATTATGACGCTCGATTTTGCCTCCTGCAGCAAATCCAGTTTTTGTCCAAACTAAAAAATCAGCCGATGGGATAAAGTGTTAAAATGAGAGAAACGTTATGAGAGGCTGTGGTGAAAATATCCTCCCCCTCTTCATCAGAAAACACAAAATCAGTGGGCCACTGTCAATATTTGCCTCCCCCATGGTAAATTCCTAGCGTCGTCAATATACGGTGGTAGAGCGTGGTGATGAATTAATGCATAAATCTTGTAATGGCTGACCAAGAATTGAACAAAGAATTAAAAATGCTAAAATAAAATGTTACATGTCGAACTTAAATGTGAAATCAGCTCATGCTCTAGATATGCACAAGTTTTGAATTCTGGTTAGCTGCTGCATTCTCCCTTCAGAATCCAAAGATTCATTAGCTATTTGGCACGCATTCCATATAGGCGGTCGTTCATTTTATTCTAGCTACGTACCTCTCTAGCAGCATATGTGTCCACCCCCATCATTCCTGGACCCTGGTATTCAAAGGTTTGAAATCCTCTGTGGCTACCCACAGAACTCAGCGGTTTTTGGACTTGAAAAGTTGCGTATGGATAAATATCGTCCCCATAATCTAAAAGAAATTATTGTGATCTATTAGATTTGGCAGAATCAAATTTTCTTCGTGCAGGCGTTATCGTGTGAAAGTAAGATATTTGCTAAAAATTGAGAAGTTAAAACACTCCAAACATTTTTCTACGTAGTTATTGGAAGGTAACTTTACGTTGAGTCTGCTTTATTCAAAAAGAGTATTTGCCCGGTTAGCTAAAGGTCCGGAGTTCGAGTCCTCGAGTAAGCAGGTATTTTTGTAGTGATTTCAATATTCTTAAAATTATTACTAGCCGTGTATTTGACTTTCAATGTTTAATGCTTGTCAGGTACATAATATTTTACCTGGAGTTGTATCTAGTGCAATGGCACTTGGGTTTGCTTTGGGGGGAAGATTTTGATTGTCCGAGTTTTTGTGCAACACGCTGTAGTAGTCTGGCTTCGGCCCAGTATTTGACTCGTTTGCTGCGTGGTCCGAGGACGCACACCCTGTTGGTTCTGCAAAACAATCCAGAAACCTTAGCTTATTCGGCCTACACATTTTTCACTCCTACAACTTTACAACTTAAACAAATTATATCTCGAGAGGAAAGTGTGCTAGGTCTTTGACAGTAAGTAGGTAGTTAGATTTATTTACTACCTCTACTTTAGAATGCCTACGCTGACACGTTTTATTATTCTATGAGTTTTTTTTCCGTGGTGTTTAACGACGCACTGTATTGACAACTCGTCCTGTGGCACTGGTCTATTGACGTCGGTGAATGATAGGGTGATAATGAGGGTGCTGATGAACCTAACAGGGAAGAGGGGAAACCCGGTGCCGGCACGTAGCCTACTTCTGGCGAAAAGCACCAAGGAGACCACCGCTTAACGTCTCTTGCGAAGTATGGTACAACTCGCACTGCATGGGATTCCTCCACTAATCCGCGCTGTCGAGAGATGGATTGCAAGGGGAGTGAAGCTGTCGCACTAACTTCAAACCCTCCAGCCTCTCTCCCGAATAAAAATGGACCTTGGTATGAACGGTCGCCCATCCAACCTTTGGTCCACCGCAATGTTGCTTAACTTCGGTGATCTCACGAGAACCGGTGTATCCAACACGCCAAACCATTCGGTATGAGTTTTTTTGATGCACACATTTTCCTTTCTGGTAAGTTGCACTCCTTCATCTTTCCCCTCAAAATACAGCATTCTAGCTATTTGGCACACTACAAGTTACAGCCATGTATCACTACACTACCACTACTACATCTCGTTTAATTAGCATAGTACGTACTTTTCCGTAGGCAAATGGTAACGGTTGTGAATGTCAGCACAAGAGCTAATATGCTGCCTGCAATAGGCAGGCTAACTCTCAAGTCTGCAAGTATCGGGGCCTTCTCCTTTGTGCCCGATTCAGGGGTCAATCCCACTGGACTTCTGTTAACTCCTAAAAGAAAAAAAGTTTTGTGATAGTTACTTGTTTTTCCAGAATGGATTAGCATATTGAGAGGTAGTGTTTAAAAATGTTTACCTCCTAATGTCGAGACTTTTAAGTCTGTTACAGTGACTCCTCTTCTATTGTTGGCTGTAACTCGAACGTTATAGAACGTAGCCGGTTCCAACCCAAATATTGTGTAACTTTGACCCGACATTGAATTGTCTGTGGCTTGCAAATCAAAAGTCGTGTTAGAGTTTTAACATACTTTCAGCTAGGTAATGTGGTTACGTTACTACATAGTATCATAGTATGGTCTTTGCTTTAGTTAGGAGTGCACGGAATTAAATGTGATTAGGTTTATCTTTATTGAAATCAATGTTTATTTGAGAGGACTCGGGTTTTCTACCCGTGTTGACTTAGTCGCTGACTCAAGCACAGAGCTGTGTTGCCAAATACCAAATTGTCTCCCCAACCCATCAATTATAGGTATAGCAATATGGCATGTGAGGGTTACACTTGGTCGACGAGATATTTGACAACATAGCCAGATCCAGCTATTCTGATAGATAACATGTTCGGGATGTTATCATGGATACTTACAAGTGCGAGGATTAAAACGTATCTAAATTCCGTGCACGCCTAACTGAAGCAAAGACTATATCTTAGTTGGTAAATCCAAGTATGGTCTCTATTTGTTATAAACCAGAGCTTAGATTAAAAAATCTCATGTTGCATTACAAAAATGTGATAGCCGCCTACCTGTGGTCCACTGTTGACTGGCCGACCGATGTTCTACGAGAAAGTGCGTAATCGGACATTCACTGTCATGCCAACGATCCAAATGTACGGTAATCGTTTGCAACGAGCTTGAAATAGCAATCAACCTCTCCGGAGCCACTGGTTTGTCTCCGACTGTGATAACTTCCAGATTTGGCCCTATGTTACCAAGCCCTACTTGATTGTAAGCAGCAATGTTAATCTGATAACTTGTGCCACACTCCAGATTTTTGATTGTATGTTGTGTTGTGTGTTGTGGTAAGGGTTCTTCAATCCATTGCCCAGAAACTGGACGATATCGAAGCACGTAACCCAATATATCGTTGCGACTTTTTAGTTCATGTGCAATCGATATAGTGATGTTCGATGAAGTGATACTAACTATTTCCATGACTGGAGCTGTTGGCGGAACTGAAACAAATTAAAAAAACATTGAATGGATAATCACGCAACGTGGTTGGGGCTACCGGGGAGTGTTGTCATGAATTATGAAGACCTAACTTACCCAGCACGAGGAGACTATGTACCAACTTCTCGTAATTATGTACGTTCTTTACTGTGCAAGTATAATTTCCGGAGTCGGATGTACCTAAGTTCGTAATATGCACAGTGCCGTTGTTCCATATTTGCGTTCTTGTTTCGGACTGCAAGCGATGCTTATTGAATGTCCATTGCAATTCTGGTCGTGGGTTTCCAACAGCATGGCAGTTGAATGTCGCCTCGCTTTTCCACGCCAGAACAAGATTCACGGGAAACGAAAGAATGGCCGCCGGAACTGTGTGAAACGCACGTAATTTCTAATATGATTAATATTTTAAGGATTAAACATGTAAAGCCAAATACACGGCTAGTAATAGTTTTAAGAATATTAGAATCACTTCAAAAATACCTGCTTACTCGAGGACTCGAACCCCGGACCTTTTGCTAACCGTTTGCTAACTTAGCTCAGTGGTTAGAGCGTTTGCCCGGTTAGCAAAAGGTCCGGGGTTCGAGTCCTCGAGTAAGCAGGTATTTTTGAAGTGATTTTAATATTCTTTGTCAATTCTCTTCCAAAAGTTGATTTACATGTTTACTGCACATCATATTTTACCTCTCGCACTGGGCGTTAGAGCTTGTATTGCAGTGCTCGGTCCTTCCCCTACTCTAGTCACGGCAGTGACGTACCATTCATAAACGCTGTGTTCTCTTAAATTGCCGCTGTCGTAGTGAGTTTTGTGTGATGGTATCGTTCTTCGCGAGGCTTCTCCTGCATTCCCACGCCGGATCTCGCGCTCGTACACGTTGTATCGTATAAGGACGCCGTTTGAGTTCAATGGCCGAGTCCAACTTACCACGGCAGACCGAGGGGAGGACAATGCAGCCCTTATGTTTGCTGGAGCACCAGGAACTGCAATCAACAATGAAGACGTTTCAGTTTTCTAGTAGCTTCGTACTTCTTACTGTATTCTGTCGAATATAGCCGACCCATAAACTTTGGAGTGAAAATTTGGGAAAAGGATTTTTGACTCAAGATATTTTCATGGTTTCATAATATTGAGAAACATTGGAACTGGAATTCAGCATTAAATTCTACTGCTAGAGTCGTACTTTGGTTCAAATACCTTGCAAAATGCTTTATACTCGAGAAAAATCGCAAAAATTGGCCATGTCCATGCATTTTGAAGATTTTTTTGGAATTTCACCCCGAGTACCAATTAGTATTCTTTGGTTTCACTTCAGAAGACAATTGAGACTACTAGATTAGAACATGGAAGTATAGATATCGGCATGAGGTACATTTGTACTGGAACGCCGTTCTAGTTCCTATTTTTAATAATAAACTTATGTAATCTGAACGAGCCGTTTTTAGCTAATGTAATTACTCGTCAGTCATCACATATGTTCCATATTCTCGGTATAAATTAATTGTGAAAGCCAAGTATCAAGAATGACACATTCTGTTTCCACGATAACGCAACCCTTCAAACAAACTATACAGGCCTGGCACACTCTATTCACCCACGTGAACATTTCCCGATTTCATAATAAGGGAAAATAATCACACAGTTATTTCATCAATATTTGATTAACGCCATGTATTAATAGTTTCAAATTTCAACTCATAATGAATTTATAAAATATAATTGGAAAGATGTCGAAATTAAACTCGTGCTAACATTTGATCTACAGTGATCTTTTAAGACAAACACCTAATAAGACTTAATTATTTCACTATGGAAGGAAAAACGAAAACAAATTTAGTTGATTCTGTGGTATTTTTGGGGGTGGGATGGGGGTGGGGGGATTTTCTTTTGATATGCGTTCCGGTTCCTTTTAATTTACAAATTAGCCCCTAGGCGCATCGAACGCTTTGTTAAACCTGTCGAGCCAATTGTTTTACGCACGGCTCCCCCCCCCCCCCCTCCCATCACCCACCGAACACGGCCCACGCACGCGTGCACGCACGCACCGCGACGCACAGAGTGAGAACAAAAGAGAACGACGACTGACACGTACGGCTCTCGACACTTTCTAGTTTCTTAAAGGGGCTGTAACCTTCTAAAATTAAATATTCATGTAGATTAGAATGCATCTTGCCAGCCTAAAATGACCTTCCACAAAATATTGTGGAAATTCTATGAATTTATACGAATTATTAAGTGAAGTCAGCGCGCGCAGCGCCTCGACAGAGGCGAGAATAGCAAAGGAATGTGCGTAAATTACGACACATTCCTTTAGTAATCACCTGACCGTGCTACAATAAACGAACTATTACAGAGCCAATTTTTTATAGAGCGTAGGAAAGATGAACGAACATATGTCATCAGTCCCCAATATTTTATTGGACAAACGTTGCTCCTAGGTGTTCAGGTTCGCAACATTCCTTCCGTGATTCTGTATGAGGGATTTCAATTTGAGCGCCCCCGCTTAAAAATGACATGTTTGACCAATTTCCCTCCGGCTTGTGTGGAAGCAAAATATGTGTCTCTAAATCCTGGCTAACGACCATGTAGAAGTTAATTGTTTTTAGTTTAGGGGCTTCCAGCCGCTTTGGAGAATAAACTTTTTGGATGCTTTGGGAAGACAGGCTTGTTTTTGCTTTGCTAAGTGCAGGGATCACCAGCATTATAAAAATATCAGTTGAATGGAGAGTTCACTGCTCTATTTCTCTCCCTAGAGAAATGATAGCAGTATTCTTAAAAATATTAAATTGGTGACTAAAAGATAGTTTGAAGAGACGCTGCAGAGGGGACAACATATTGCCTATTTACGTGCATAAATTATAGCGTCGTATATAATGATACCATGTCCAGGGGCTGGAAAAAACTGTGGCGGCTAGGGTGCAATAAATTACTTCGATCTATCTTCAAGGAAGAAGCACATCCTCATTCCAAAAAAAAAAGTGTATTTTTCACCCGATGTTAAGCCAGCTTAAATTCGGGACAATGTAGGACATAAAAAATAAATAAAAGTGCACAATTGTTCGCGTTCGCGGACTCTGGTCATTTTCCAGTTTGTCTGCGCGTCTTACTTCACACTGTCCACGATCCACTAGGTGGAAAAACACAACCTATAGTACATTTTATTAACTACAGCTAAACCCGAAGTGGCAGCGTCACCAAACTTAAAGAACTGCTGGAAAATTCAACTGGCTTTCTGGCTAAAATTATGTTTCAATCTGAAATAAATGATAGCCCGATCAAAATGTATTAGTTAAAACAATTATTAAAATTGTTTATTTAGTTATTCGAAAGCGGCAACTTTAATATACCTACAGCTCAAATAATCGATTTATTAAACAGCAAGCTTTGCGCAAGTAAGTGGAAACAAATGAGCAATTAAACATTACCTACGTCGAAAAGGTATTTTGGTCGCATTTGAAGGATTCGTCAATAAATCAACATTATCACAGCTCAAATAAACGATTCGGATACACCAATTAAACTACACATGTCTAGGGCGGAAATACACCACACGTGGAATAGAAATCCAGATACACGGTAGGTCTTGCTCACTCTTGCTGCAAATTAAGTAGAACATCTTCTCATGCAATGCACAGTACTGAATGATACCAGACTACCTTGCTAATAACAGTTAACGAGAAATGTGTTTTCTCGATTTCACGCTTCGTTATTCACAGCCAACCGGACGAAAAATAAGTCTCGATCGGTCTTGAAATGCAGCAAATACATCACTGCATTCTATTTTCAAGCAACTGATTGCTGAATGGGTACACTTTTCTTCGAATTTATTAGATCTGCTCGATTCATTGATGTCGTACACGGCTAGATCGGCTAGATCTTAGCAGTGTTATCCAACTTACATTTCAACAGGGGCAGGTTGGTCCAAATTGGTACAGAATTGTTGGAAATCCAAATCTGCGGCCGAAACTGCAAGGCTCGACACATCATGCGGTCAGTTCAGAGATTAATATTGCAAAACCATTTCATTTTGACATTTGGCCGGCCAAGAGCATCTGCTTTTGTTTTCCAAAAGTGAAAGACCAAACATGCCGTGATTAGATTACAAGAGGCAGTTCGATGCATCACGTCAGAGTCGATGAAAATTTCGCGCATCTTTTTGAAATTTGTTGCGAAAAACAAGGAAGCAGTGGAAAATAAAACATTTTTTATCAAACAAGGACAGCTGTCAATGGTGCGAATATACAAGAAACCTTTCTGATTAAGAAATCGTTTTCTCAACTGGAAACGGACCTACAAAAAAGTTGACCTAACTGCTAGTCCGCTATTTAAAGCAGGTTAATCTACTCGTTAAAATAAAATGTTCAAATACTTTTTGTCAGAAAGCCAATTGGATTCTCCAGGAGTTCGTCAGTTTTGGTGACTGCCACTTACGGTTTAGCGTTATTAAAATAAACTTTAAATCTTGTGGGTTTTTCTGCCTAGCCACTAAAAAATGCGTGCAACCCGAAGCCCGAACATACACATCGGCAGGGCTGGACTGGCCCGCCGGGAGACTGCGACAAATCCCGGTGGGCTGGCTGTTTTTTGGGCCGGTGGGGCCGCCGGTTTTGGAGCCGTGTGTTACAACGAAGGCTCAAATATGAATAATAAGTAAAAACACACTTTATAAATGTTACGATTCACGAATGACGGCCGGCTCGGGTCGTGCCGGGCCGGGGCCGGGCCGGTGCCGGGCCGGTGCTGGGCCGTGTCAATGTTTCAATCGCCAATGTTATCATCATTTTTCTGCAAGCGCGCAATTTTTCTTTAATGAGATCTAGGTATCCTATAGCAAGTAGCAACCCTGGCTTGGATCACAATATTTGCCTGGGCATAGGCTGGGCCGCTCGTTTGTAACTCCCGGGCCGCTCGAACCCCCCCACCCCGGCCAGCCCTGCACAACGGCGTCAAATATCAAAAGATGTGGAATCGCGATTAGCTTGGCCTGTCCAGCCGGTCCATTTCCCTTTGTGTCAAGTCCTTCCGAGGCACGTCCGCGTTCGAGCTTCGAAAATGAGCGGATGCTTCGTTTATTGTTTTTTCTTACCATCTTCGGCTGTTATGCATCCAATTGGTTTACTCATCGGGCCAACGCCGACGGCTGTGTATGCCGCAGCTTGGATGGAGTAGTTATGGTACTGTTTCAATCCGTTTATAACAGCTTTCTGATCATTGGTTTCAATTCTGCTTTTCGCTTTTTCATGTAAATCTGCTAACACACCTAAAAAAATAAAGAACACTTGTCACATGTGCGTTTGATCTTATAATATATCTATATATA
>QKMV01003350.1:0-11590 GCA_003287335.1 Lednia tumana
TTAGGATATTCACATACTATTTTAACTTGCAGATGTTTGTTAAAATTCTGCTCTTCTGTCCTATTGCTGAAATGAATGCGCACAGCTTGATTTCCGCTACAGAAGGGATGCCACAGAACCATGCTACAAAAAGTCTAGCCCCTCAAATCTTAGATAGTGTCGAGTAGGAAATTGTTGGTAGTCGTCCACTGCATACTTTGGCCCCATAATGCACTCAGACAAGACTACTATCTTATCAATGTTAATATTAGATAGATGATTTGACCTTTCATAGAATTATTCTGTGGTTGCCCTAACTTTTGGAGAGGTATTCTCTAGAAGAGATCACAACTCCTCAGCAGTGACAAGGTATATCTAAAATGCGTTTAGAATGCGAACAACAGCAGGAAGGCCATCATCAAACAGAAGAGACCCATGGCTTCAGACAGGGCAAATCCCAAGATGGCATATGAGAACAGCTGTTGTTTCAGGGAAGGGTTCCTTGCGTAGCCGATGATCAGGGAGCCGAACACGGTTCCAATTCCAGCACCTGAAAAGAACATATGTTTTAGTTGCTACTCCCAAATTTACTAAATAATAACTTCTCTTGAAGAAATATCTTATAGCTCTAAGTAGCAGTCATGTGAAATAAGGAATACATCCGTACCAGAGCCAGCAACTCCAACGGTAGCTGCGCCAGCACCAATGAACTTGGCAGCGGAATCAATGTCCCTGGTAACGGTGGATGTCTGGAAGTTGCGCACTGATGGTAACTAAGGAAGAAACAAAACTCATTACTAATGAAAGCCGGTAAGCACTACCAATAAAAGAAATAATACCAGGGACAAAAAGATAATTTGTATTTGAGAAGAATTATTTAATACTCAAGAAATAGTACATGATGTATTAAGAAGTTCCACATCAAAGTTATATGAGCTGCACTTTGGTCTCGTCTCAATGCCTGCCATCAATCATTACGCCCCGTGTGTATCTTCATTTTTGCACTGCATTGCATTCTTGGTAGCTAATGAGGAGAGGTTCATACTTTCACCTCAAATGAACCGGTTTTTTGCATCAAAATTAAGAGGGATACGGTGTGTTAGAGTAAATACGATGACAGTGTAGAGCATTGCAAAATTGAAGGAGGAAAGAACATTCAAGGCATCTTCACATGTATTTGTAAACACATGAGCGTGATGGTACTTCTTCATAGCATATTCTTTAGTAAATATTATTTATTTCTGACCATGTGGCTACCTACTATAAATGAGTATGTATTCAATTCATGAGTAGGTAATTTCTCTCATAGCATGAAATAAGGAACATAGGACAGTTGATTAATTTTGATTTAACACTCATTAAATCTTGCTGCTTGGTAAGGTAGAGGCCGAGTATACTCCGAAAGCTTTCTGTCCGCAAAAATTACTTGGCCTGAGATGGAGGTAGTTGAATGAACTGAAAAATTTTCGTAGTTCTTAAACCTCAGACAGGGAAATTATCTGCCAGGGACTAGTACTACTAGACTTTGCTAAAATTGCTACCAGCTGATCGAGCATACGAGGTGCCGGAAGTTTTTTCTGGCAAGCTACGGACATATACTCAAACGAAGCCTGGCGAGTAGCTCCATCCACTGACACTACTGCCTGCCGGCCACTCACTCGCTTGAACCGGTAATATTAGCAGGATCAACCCAGTTCTGTTAGCCATTACTGGCAGACACTTGCCCTTTTCTGTTACAAGTCTACCTTGCTAAAGGATGTGTTCATTCAGTCAATGATGGCACATAGCACTTTAACCTAGAAATGAGTGTTCGAGTGAAATTTTGAAGGGGAACACATGAATTTTGTTCTCTGGTTTAAGATGGACTCTAATTTTGACTCTACCTTAGTTTATAGGTTAAATATTTATTAGATTGAAGTGCCTCACCCCCTATTTATAATAGATTTTCAAGTAGCCAAGCTGTAGGTATAATCAAAGCTGAATCTGGTATGCCCCATATGTTAAAATTGTGAATTGCTGGTACCATGGCAATCTTTGCAGGTTAGAAACTAGATTTGAAGACAGAAGGAGGACGTTAACGAAACCGATTGGTGTGATTTAGATGACAATGGTCCATTGACTTTTGAAAATTACTTTAACGACACGTTAGGTCCAAAACGACTGAAATAAGCTTAAATTGACTGATATTGAGCTAAAGAGCTCAATGGCCTGATGGACAAAATGTGACAGAAAAGTTAGAAGGTCGATTTAACCGAATGGCAGAAGTATACAAAAAAAATTGTTAAGGATTACCTGTCGTAAGGTCTTGCTTCCACCTTATTGACCAAAGTGTTAATTTCTCAATAGTGAATAGCAGACAAACTGGCGTTTTCGATGATAAAGGCAAAGAGACAAGAGACCAATATAACGGAACTGGGCGTGTGAATTTGGGCCATTTAAAGATTGGGCTCGACAATGTTTCAATAGATGTAGCGATGAAACACTACGTTTTAACTCACCAGGCTCACGGTGGATGGTGTCTGTGTGTTGTTGAGTGTGATGGGGCTGCTGTTGACTACAGCACTGCTCAATGGTCGCATGTACGCTGACCGTGAAGCGGAGACCAACTGTAATAAAGAGGAAACATTAGTTTTGCAAATACAAGGATCACAGCAATTCCTCTTTCACAGCGTAGATCACAGACAAGTGTCTACTTCACACGAAGTGTACAAACAGAGTTAAGTAATTTAAAAATATGAAAAATGCAGAGAGCAGTGGCCCCCTACTAAGTTATGATAAAATGGCAAATTTAATGAACAAGTAACTTACCGCATTCCTGGCAGCTGGGGCAATGAATCTGGCGCAGGCAAACATGATTGAATTGTTTGAGTGAGAGTTAAGTCACTAGTCAGTTACAAGACCTGAAAATGAAAAACGAAGTGAGATGAGCCCCTTATAGCTTTCCGAAGAAAAAGTGGCCTATAGTCTAGGCAGCTGACCTAAGATGCTACTAATCGATGAGGTAGACGAAGTAGAACTGAGCTTCGACAATCGAAGTAGGCTTATAACATGACTATGCTGCTGTAATTTTAGGCCCAAGTGAACTTTAAATAACGGTATAAATAGCAATAGTTCATCTAATAGAAAATTCTTGATAGGTATAATACCGGTTACGTAAAATGGCTGAACGATGGACGATCCGCAAAAATCTCGGAAGAGCCGAATACTCAGAGCCAGCGAACAAATACGCGGAAGAAAACCATTTTGTTCGAATGCAAGAGAAGCTTGAATCAACAATATGCAGTCTTCTAAGCCCGATGCCTATTCGATTCGTCTATATTTCCAGATAGCTCTGCACTTTTCCCCGAACGCCCCAACTTACCAAAGAACAGAAGTGAAGAGGACGACGAAACAGCTGAACTCTGGCGATGTCCACGGACTGAATGGGCTGGGCTTCGAACGGAACTGACTAGCGAGACCAAATGGAGTAACCGAGTACGGCTTTCCGTTCTAATTTTGTCATCTGATCGATTAAAATTGTGCGCAGTCTGGTGGTTGTTGATGGAGTTCGTGAAACGTGAAGGTAATCAGCTGCTAATCGTTAATATTATGATATATTAATAATTCCTAATTGGGAACTTAAACCTTACAAAATTGACTGTTCCTTTGTAATTTTAAGATACTCTCACTTCAATTCAATGTCTAGTCAGTCTAGTCGAGAAATGTTACCTTTTGTTTTTTTTTCCTTTTAATCATAGGTATGGCCGTCTTCATGGTTAATATATGCAAATTTAATAACTGCGGACTCACATTTCCAAATTTGGCAGACCTCATTCAGCATATCGAAGATACGCACATAGGTAAGATAATGTGTGGTTATGAGTACAAGTAATTGAAATTATTGATCTTGATCTCTGCCTGGGTAAGGTTAGGCTAGGCTGCATCCATGCTTAACGTGCCGACTGCCGATCGGTCTCTGCAGACTGTTGGTGGTGTTGCCGGGAATGATTTCCTTAATTTATTTGAGTGACATTGGTGTAAGCTGTTAGTTATCTTTCACATTTGTTTTACAGATTATGACCCCCACAACATAGAACAAAAAGAGCTGCAGCAACCATCATGTCTTCCACTAAGCTACGTACTCAGATTCTTCACGGATGCTACCAGGAAAGAAGGGCTCGAAACAAAAAGAAAAATAGTTTATAAAACTTCTACTGCCCTTAGTCATACCCCTACAGGTAAGTGATCTCGTCTTCTCCAGCCCCCAGATTTTGACATTTGATTTAGATTGATCGTCACGTGTACTACATGAAGTATTCTTGGTGTAACTTAGGAAGCGAAGCAGATGAAGATGAGTCTGTAATGAGCGAGTCTGAAGATAGTAATGATTCATGGACAACCCCTGAGGAGTTCAGCGCAGAGTTTATTTTGCGTTATGGAAGCAGCAGGTTTGTTTGTCTAGCAATTTGTCTGGTTTCTGCCTAAATTATCTGCAATTAAAAATTACAGAGAGAAGAAAGCAATTTCATGCAAGAGTTATACTTAAAAATATGAACACAGTCCTTTCCAACTGCTTTCCGTTCTGCGGATCTTACAAGAACGATTTTGTGACCATTTGTATGTTAACACATTTTCATAGAAAGGAATTCAGTGGGCTCCTCTTTTATCTTTACTCAAATATTGTACATCAGTTAAGATCCCTTGGTACTTCTCCCTACAACACACCTTATTACCCTTCCACTTCCAGTATGCACGGGAAGAAGACACCAGTGTACAATCCCAAGAAACCTCAACAGCTTTGGTAAGATGACCCAACAATGCTGTTGTTCCACTCAATGCTACCCGTTTCATTTGCATGAAACATTTTGCTGCCAACTTTTTCATTTCTTTCAATAGGGTACTGAATCCTGCATCGAATAATAATAGCAACAACAACAATTTGGACAAGCCGTTTGCCTGCCCCGTTCCGGGATGTAAGAAGCGTTACAAAAATGTCAACGGAATCAAGTACCACTCGAAAAATGGTCACAAAAAAGATGGAAAGTGAGTAAAATCTTAAATTCAAGTACATAATTCTTAATGGTAATCGGCTCGCTTGCAGTGGATCCATGACTACTCTTACATACCTTTCATTTCAGAGTTCGTAAAGGATTTAAATGCCACTGCGGAAAGAGCTATAAAACTGGTCAAGGACTAAAAAATCACACGACCACCCTTCACAATGGTGTAAATTTAGCCACTCTTACTACCCAGAATGGTGAGATCATTCAGATTCCTACGAGCCGCGTGGCCTCTTTGCAGCCACTGCGAGCAGTCACGCTGAAACAAATCTCCGCTGCAAGCTTTAACACCCTCGGCCTTAAGGCTATTCAGGGTATTGTCGTCGCTACAAAACAGAATGAGCCATTGTCAAAGGCTGATGGAATATATGATAAGTTGACATTTTCCAAAAGTTCAACTATTCATATGGCTGTTCCTAGCATTGTGAATTCCTCTAAGGGGCTTCTAAATGGTATCATTGCAACAAAAACGAGTCCTGAACAGACAGTTACATCTACACTTGGAGTTCTTACGCCTGCCACATCGCCACAGACTTTCCCCCCAGACGGCATATCTATGAAAACTCCATCGTCAGTGCCACTTATTCTTCCTAACTCGTCTGCTTCGTCTCATCCAAGCTTTAAAGTGGCCGACCTGGAAATTGTGGCCTCGATCACACACACACATGGTCATTCTCATGCCAATCACATGGCTTTTGCTGGAAACATACTAGCCCAAGAAGTATCTTCTACAACTCAGACTCACACATCTAGGCCTTCTCTCTAATTTCAGTCATAATATTTATGAGCGTGAAATTGAGTATTTAGTTTCCTTGAATAAAGAATAGTGTTAGCTAGTACTAGTAGCTACCTCAATATATTAATAGCAGGTTGTACAATTCAACACAAGCAAGTCAGCCCAAATGCCGTCGTGAACCTGGTATACATTTCCACGTATAAGTATACATACGGGCAAATTTCAATTTGTAAGTAGAGAATTATTCTCGGACATAGTACAAGCATACTCCCAAATTTTTTAACCATTCAGTGCTTGTGATATAAAACTAGATATTAGTTCTGTGATTAATTGTACCCAGCAAATTTATTTGATTAACTGTGGACTAAAACTTAATTTGCTTTCGTACACGGAGAAGCGTGAAATAACTTACATTTCTTGATGGTTAGTAGATATATAAAATACTTTCCATCTGAAATGAAACCATGTGAAGTCCAGCACATTTTCACACCAAATTGCCCATGCCTGCATAATATACAGAAAAGTGTGGTACATTATGTAGGTACCATTGCTCCAAGGCGCAGCCAAATATTAGACTAATATACCTTAGCATTTCCAAGTAGCCAAAGTAATTGAAGCCTGACTCATCATCAATCAATCAGTCATCGAAAGTCACTCATAGACTTACACCTTGGCCCATTTTTGTGATAGTACTACATCTTACAACAATAATCTTTAGCCAAATTTAATTCTGCACTTGCGTTTGCGTGTCTCGAATAGTGGTTACAGTACAATTTGAAGCCCTATTAAATCTTGCTGAAACATTATTAAAAATTTGTTGCAAGAACTTTTCATGAGATACTTGAACGTCTTAGGCAACTAGTCATTTGTTATGTTTTACTAGCTTCTAAAACCACAACGTGTTTTCTGGAGCCCAAAATTAATGTAGATATCGTTAATTGTTTAGTATTTTGTAATAACAGTGGTGCATTCTTGTCAGCCTTTTTAACGAACAATTTGATATTATCGAAAGTAGCCTCTTAACACAAATGTACGATATTGTGACTGAAAGTTGTCATGTCAAGGGTTTGGGATATCGGGCTGCAGCCAATTCGTTCACTATATTATGCCATGATTACGCCATTGATATGGTGGGTATTTGTTAGGCTTTTAGATTCAACTGTGTGCCACTTATCGTTTAGGTGCATGAAATAAGGTTTATTTATTATGTTGTGTTTTCTGTTTTCCATGGGTATTCTATCATGAAATATTTGTATCTGTGATATGTTGTCTTGTTTTAGTAGTTGACTCGAGCAGAGATGGGAAAGACCTGCCTATCCTGAAAGGAAGTTGGGCCAAACTAAGAAAAAAGGTCAAATCCCATCTCTTGTCTCGAGTGTTTGCTTTATTTAAATGTTGAGTAGGAGTAATGCATTAATTTATTCGAATGATATTTGTTAGTAGTTCCCCAATATTAAATACTGATTAGTGAAAATGAAATGTTGTTGCTTGCTTTTGAAGTGTAGATATATAGGTCCATGGATAATCTTACACCCTATAAAGGAGAAGAGTTTGCATTCAAATATTTTGTTGGTTATTTTTTAGTATGAGTACATAAATACGTTGGTAGGGTTTGAGTTTTTATTCAACCTTGATAGATGCACGTGTATTTGTTGAAAAGAAGATGTGCTGTACATAGCATCCTTCCTAAAGATTGTAGTATATATTAACCTTGATCCTTCCCCTTGCCTTTTGTGTTCACTTGAAGCATAGTTCACTTGACAAATTAAATCAATATGCAGAGTTTGCTTCATCAGTAAATTTGGAGAGAGTTGTTGGTCAAAAGTACGTTTTCAAAAAGTTGTTAAAAATATCGTGCAAATTTATGCTCACTTAAAATGTGAATGTGTTATTTCTATTTACTGCATACCTATGTTGAGGAGGATCTTTTTATGAACTTATCAATTGAACAATTGCAACTCTTTTCCTTTGGCTTGTTACTTTTAAGCCTCCACAAGCTTTTGAACTACATTTTGCTTTCAGTCGATTATTGACAATCAAGCCCATGCGGCGTGCGCTAATTAGTACCTAATTACTTTGTGGTACCTAGTCGGCTTGCTTCTTGATAGCCACAGTGCATACCTAATAATCCGAAACAACGGAAAGCAAATAAATAATTCACACTATTTGTTTGTACAGGAGTTTAATTTTACAGAACAGCATTTTGAAAATATTAGTCTGCTTAATTTATTTCAAGGTAGATTACAAAAAAAAACAATTGTTATTTACACCAAAAGCAAATATCTTCAGATGTATGAGATCAAAACATTCAACCAAATTCAACCCCTAATGTGACTGCCCTTTCCCATGGAAATAAAACTGTTAAATGTTGACAAGAAAGATGTGGAAAAGGGTTTAACCTCTGTAAGATAGTCATTCTAGTGTTTGTTTAGCACAAAGTATGTACATGTGCATTGTTCAGTTGATTTGTAAAGAAGCAAGCTACAGTGCAATGGAGCATACAGCATTTGGTTGATGAAGATTCATTTCTTGAGCTATTTTTGTAACCAAAGTGTCACCAGAATAAGGTACTTAACATGATGTTGCTCAATATTCAGTAGGATAAGAATTTGGTCGAATTTGAGTTCATCTTTCAAACTCTAATGCCATCATGTTCTTTTAAATGATAAAGTGTGCATAAAATAGATTTGATTATCAATGCCTTGTAAGGTACGTTGCCTACCGACATGTTATTGTCACACTCAGTTTTTTGTCGAAGATCTTTTCAAAATATACCTATGGTTACTAGTTTTTCATGCTAATACATGGCAAATATCGCAACCACCTATTATATTGCAATCAAAAATCTCAAAACAGCTAATTTAGCAGCAGAAAAAAATCTATTTGCAGCCTCTCACATGTGTAGGTGTCCATTTATCAAGTGGGCAACACAAAACACTTGGAGTTGGTTGTGACTTCACGTGACTGTCCTCGGTCGTACGTTACGTTGTGCAGACTGTATGAGCCAAAAGAAATGGTAGAATAAAGCTTTTCACAGTTATGAATTGATCTTTATTGCCATTCCACCTCTTCACAATCTTTTATGCTAACTGGTACCACTTGTTTTTGCGAGTGACTGTAAGTAATTTTTTTTAACTAGGCCCAAGCTATTCTATATTCAACACAATCATTAAGAATATTAGGTACCATCCTCTTAAAGGTAAAGGCCTGGAATGGAACAATCTGCGCTGTTGCGCCAATTTATTTTCTTGTAGAAAGTTGTGCAACTAACACGTTTATTTTATCAGCAAGAGTTTTATCAGCTGAACACTTGATTTGCACATCTAACAGTCCCTGCTTATCTTTCTGGTCGAAAGCAACTTGGGCAGCCTCAGCTAAACACCTGTAAAACCAATATTTCGGTTTATGACTGGAGAACAGTATGTACCAACCGGTAAACCATCGTCTTTCTCGTAACATCAAAAGTAAAAATACTTAAAAAGTAACTTACCCAGCCTTCATATAGTATTTCACTTTTAAGTCATCTTTAACTTTCGGAAGGTATTTTTGAGCTTCACCTTTTTTCCCGTACTTCAAGCATACATCAACGAAGGGCTGAAAAAAAGTTGAGCCGTACGTTAAACAGAAACCATCAGCAGACTCGTAGGTATTGGTAAATCGTTACCTACCTCATAGCCAATTGGTGATTTCTTGCTCGTTGAAAATTTTTCCAAGTCGGTCCAATCGTCCAGTTCTGCTAGACTGAGTACCCTTAGCCACCAGTACTTCCGGTCAGGAACTTTGTACTCAATTCGAAGTTTGTCGGCAAGTTTCACCTCGCGCAGCATTAGTAACAGATGTACCATATCATGTAATGAACGTCCTACAAATTCTCGGTGAAATCTCTCCTCTAAACTTTTTTGATGCTTCAGTAGCTTTTGCTGCTCCTCGCATAGAGAATAGGCAAAATCATTTCGGGCGCTTTTATAGCTTTCTAATGCCGCTGCTAGTGATGCTTCCCGAGACATTGTGTTCTAGACACAAAGAAAATACAGGTAGGTATTAGGTTTATTTTGAGCAGTAGGTTTTTCAGGGATGAACCTCAGGTCAAGCTAGTTGCTTTTAAGTAACGATGACTGTGCTTTGGTAAAGCAGCCAGCAGTAAAACTGTTTAACTTATTCACACAAAGCACGGCCAAATATTGACAGTGAAGGGACTGCACCAATTCTAAGGATCCACGTGATATTTCTCAAAAACCTATAACAGTAATTAAATGTACATAATTACGGACAAAGTAGGTAGAAAGACTTTAGCAGTGGCCGATGGCTCATGGGATGCCGTAGGGATGTGCGCACTGCTCGAAAGTCGAACTGAACTCGAATTTCTCTTGGTGTTTGACATATTGAACCTTAAATTGTACACCTTGAACTAAAACCAAACTTTGGCAACGACAAGGTTCTTTTGTGCCAAAACTAACACCCAAACAAGTTTTTTTTGCAGACGCACAAACTCGAAAACTGGAAACCTGACCATGTTTGCAGCACTTAGGGAAACCAAAATGGTTGAAAATTCAGTCTGTTTGGGGAAGCAGTAGAAGGACTGATAAATGAATAGTTAATACATAGCATATTATATCATGGCATGTAGAAACCATTAAAAGAAACTGTTAGGCTGCTTGCCACCATAGGTTCCCTTGAAATATAGTGAGTTCGGTTCGAAATTTTAAAGTTTGGTCGATCGAAGAAGTTCCATTCGCACAACTATAGATACTAGGCAACATCTTAAAAACGTTGAAGATTAATGTAGGTAAAATGATTTTATATTATTTTCATCATAGAAATTATATGCATCGGTTTTGTCATTGTTTTTATACACTATTGAAATGATATTTTTCTTCTAAACAAAACGCAAAAGTAACGTGAAACTAGTGCCACTACTTATTTTCAAGGTAATGTAATGTGTAGTGACCACATGTTTACTCAAAAAGTGAGTATTTAGTAAAGCCACTACTTATAAAAAGTAGCTAACCCCAGACCTAGAATAATGTACACCAAAAGACTAATAATTACTCTAGAGAAATGAGCTGTACAAATCATGGCAAGATCGAGTCCCAACCCGTGCATGTCCTAATCTTTTCTAAGCATTTATGCAAACTCAGTCCATTTCAGGAAAAACTTGAGCAAAATAACAGATCCGCTGTAACAATAAATAAAGATAACATAATACAGGGAGAGCACAAATTAGAAATGTGAAAAAATTTACAACATTCTACCAAATGTGAAGATACATTTCAAGGCCAACTGTTTAGGCATACCTATTTATGTACAGTTCACAAAAGTACGAATGCTACAAGTCTTTGCAGGCGAAGGCAAGATTTCATAGAAATGTCAGATGGAATGCGTGCCCCATCAACATGGTGTCTTCGACGGTGCGTTTAGTTTCAGATTTTACAACAAAACACTAGAAGTCAAGTCAATTCGCTGAGTAGACAAGCAATCAGTGTTTTGAAGTTTTGACAAAATAGGAGGTAATCCTCCATTTGAATTGTCAGAATTGAGAATCTTGGCAACTTTTAAATTAAAGCTAAATTTTCGTTACTTTAAAAAAAAACAGTACAACTTTAGTTTCAGGTATTACTTTTTTGAGACTCATATCTCCTGACTTTGACAAGTTTGACAAGTGACTTTGACTCCTGACAAGTTTCAGGTGTTTGCCTATCACTGCCTATAACCTAGACTCGGTATCAAAAATCTATCCCACGACACCACACTACCCTCCACCCCCCCTGAATATGACGTTATTCATAATCATCCACGCTGATTGCTAAATTGCCCCCCCCCCCCCCCCCCCCCCCCC
>QKMV01003351.1:0-11585 GCA_003287335.1 Lednia tumana
GAAGTGATTTTAATCTATATGAGTGGTAGATCTCAATTGAGAATTTGATCCAAGTGGCTTTGACATGTTTCAAAGATTTGTTGATTTGATTTGAAAGAGATTTGTCAAAGACGTGTTTAATCCTTGTTGTCTGAACGTTCATCTTCTGTCATGATTTTCGGGAAAAAATCTCGATTGAACCAAAAACCCCCCAGATAGAGTCCATCTGTGGTCCCATTGGATTGTGACCCCCACGTTGCATCGCGTTGGAAATTGGCATGGATCAAAAATTTTAATCTTATATCTTGAACGGTATGGAAATGTTGAAAGATGTTACTTCCTTGGTGAAACAATTTGGGCAGACAAGAACGTTATTATTGAGGGGATTTCTCACAAAATCCCCAAACTTGCGATTTATAGTTTTGGGGGACATGTTGATGGTCTCATTTCTTTTTGGATAACGCATGGTAAATCCCATCAAGATCCTGCAACATTGGGATAGTATTAAGTTTAACTTTGAAATTCTTTTGTTCTTAGAAATGCTGCAAATTCATCAAACTTGTCACTTGAGTTTATTCTACTGGCTTACTGGCAAGTTTTGGGCTGTATATATTTTTTTGTATTATTAGGTTTTTAGAAAGGTAGCATTTCATTTACTTTTATTTACATATACAACCCTCACAAAATGTTCAATCCCAAGACGATTGCTGATGCTCAGTCACGCAAGGGAGCCAAAAGTTGCAAGAAACTGTCAGTAGGTAACGGATTCTCCTCTTCTTTTTTATTTTCTTCTAGGGATGGAAGTTTTTGGTTTTCTGACAGCCCCACCGGTGAGGGGTCCGACCCGAAGCCCAACTGGCCACAATTTTTTGGCCCAGCCCTGGCCGAAGTCTTTGACCAAAATTCACATACGTCCGAAAGGCCAATATTGTCCAACAGTCTGAAACGGCCCTTAGCGGTGCGCGCGAATGTTATAAATTAAAAACGACGTGAACGATGGGGTACATGATCAAAGTAAAACAGCTAATTAGGGTTGCTTGAATTGCATATTCTGATGTGATCGACAAATCACAATGTAGGATTGGAAGCTGCCGCATAAACGCTGTCACCCGCGCCTCTAAATTTGATGATCACAAATCAAGGCATGCCAGACTTGGTTATCTAATAATAACAACATCCTTGCAAAGACCTAAGTAGTTTGCAGAATAGGGGATTAACCACATCCAGAACCTTAAAATATTGGATTTTGCATCGTAGACCTAAAAGCCCGCCGAACGTCCATAAGTCGGCCCGAACGTCCGAAAATCCGATACAGTTCGAAATTGCCCAACGGCCCGACGCTCAGGCCGGCGCTCAGGTCGGCCCGACTGCTCAGATTCACGGACCGGTCTGAGGCCAGACAACTGAAAAGAAATCCGGCTTGGGCCTGAGTCAGAAATACTTTTTCCCCAACCCTACTCTCTTACATTCTAAGTTGCGGCATAATTTAATTATTGATATAGGCTGTTGCCCGGGTTTCAATATCAAGCCGAGCTTCCTGTTCGATGCGATTAGATATCAAGTAGGCCTTTACCACATATGATGTCACTATTCACTATGCGTTTCCAGTGGATCAGCGTCAATTCTGAAAAATTCTGACTTAAAAATGACATATCTTTACCAAGAAATTTCACGTCAGACAAGTCAATACACCGTTGTGATCCAAAAACGATCCCTTTCCCGGAATGGTAGGTATAAAGAACGCAATCTGGATTTGAGGAGAATTCGTAATTCGTATGTTCTTTTTTTACGTTACCTCTGGTACCCAGCGTGATTGGCGCCAACCACAGACTCCTTCCTCTAGGAACGCGTTGGTCCACTTTTCGTTCCATCAAATAAAACACCCTAAAAAAGGCCCACACGATACATTCGTTTGATGTTCAGAGTAGCTGTGTTCTTCTGACAACGCTCGCATGCCTCTCGTGGGAGGAGTAGGGGGGAAAAAGGAAATATAAAATTGTAGTTATTGAGATCAATTTCAGCAAAATCGGGAGAGTGGTTGAAGTGTCCAGAGTTATTCCAAGCCCAGTTATAATCCAGAGGTATTCAAAAAAACTGCGCGTCAAAATGATCGAGTTTGATTGTTCGAAGGCAGCAGTGACTATTTAACATTCAATTACACGTCGAATAAGAGTGATACAAATGTAAAACTGGACACCGGCACTAAAACACCCGCGGCTCTTCACAATTTCAGAAAGTGAGAGTAAAAGGTGTATTGAAAGGCGTTTGGATAAAATGAATGTGTTTAGAAGCACACCATTTTCTCCTGGGAAGATAATAATAAAATAAAGTCTATCTCTAATTTTAAATGTTACGAGGTTGTATATGAACTTCTCAGAAGTGTGCATCCACAAGACAGACTTCAGAGGAGAAAGCGATCATCTTTGGGTTTTACTCGCAATGAGACGACATCCGATTTCAACAATAAACCACAATTAATGAATAATGATCCATCATGCTACCATTTCTTTAGCGTCTTCTTCGACCTACTTTACATAATATTCCCTTTAGTTCCAATGATCAGATGAAGGAGTTGTAAATGTAACCATGGAGATCGGATAAAACTATATTGCATTGTACTAATTTAGAAGATCCGGGTGAATGCATTTCAGTGGAGTGCGTGGAAACCTTCACAATAAAATTCAATGTCAACGGAAAACAAATAAAGAATCGGCAGTTCAATGCCTGAGATGAACAAAACGAAAATGTGCCGATGAAATGAAGGTCGCTTCACGTTCGCTCTTCAGAGAGCTTGAATATCCACTTTCATTCTCAATGCGTGCACTAAAGGGACAGCATGTTAAAGCGGAAATCACACCATAGGTCAAGAGTGAAGAAAGTAAAACATATAACAACTGTGGCTGATTTCATCTCCCTTTGTATTCTTACTTAGACATACTTTCGTCTTGTTTTCGCTGTTCAGTCCAGTTTTGTCTAAGTATATTATAGCTGCTAATTTTTATCCTTGGTTATTCTGTTCGCAAATCCGTACCCATTTCTATGAAAAGAGGTAAATCAATTTTCAATTTGACTCTACATAGTAAGAATTACTACCCTAAATTTTCATATAAAAGAGGAAAACACTATGCACTTGTGTTTAAGTTGAATGAGATCGCGGTGAACTTTTCGGGACGAAAAATCGTTTGGCAGGTCGATTTTAATTTTTCTTATGTGATATTACACTTGACACTACAGCATACTCTTTCTCCATCAATACACTTGCTACCAGAACAGTTTTTTTTATCAAAACTTCCCCATTTCAGGGAATTCAGGGTCTTCAGGGAATTTTTCCATTTTCAACTATGTTTTAATGAAAAAAACTACTGAACTGATTGGACTCGAAAATTCTACAGATCCTTTAAGTTGGCATCGAGCCAGAGGTCACAAAAATTCAGCTTGATGGGACATTCTGACCTGTGGAGCGCAAAAAAATCAAGTGCCATTAGAGTTGAATGGAGGACGCTTCGTTCGCTCGCTCTAATGATAAGGTAGAATTATGCTACACCGCGCTGCACTGATAATACTGGTCGGAGGCTTTTTTTGGTCGGTGATTTTGGGTTCCTCGTGTAATGTCACGTCGGAACGCTTTGGGAACTGCTCTTTGTACGTGTAGTTTGGTTTTTGTTTGTGATTGGGCATTGCAATTGAAAGCTCGTTTTACGCAAGCCATCGCGGTCATTTGTCTCACATTTCGTGGAATCGGGAGAATGTGGACAAGTTGCCGGGTGATAAGGGGCAAGGGCCTCCTTGGATTTGTTGATAATATGGATGTCGGACTCGAGGATGTGTCGGAAGTTGAAGCAAATCGGAGAGAAATCGAAAAAAATGGCCGTGGAAAAGTTGCCTGGGGAAAAGGGCCGTGGATATGTTGATAAGGACGTCGAGCTTGAGAACGAGTCAGAAGTTGGAACAAATAAGAGAGAAATCGAAAAAAATAGCTGAGTGCGGCAGAATGGACCATTCGCATTCCTGAGGCAATTGAATTGATCCCTCAACGATAAGTGGCTCTGGAAATGAATTTTGCTTGTCCACAGTCGTCCCCGCTAACTCGGTTGATTTTCGGATTTTCTCATGTTCGTTTTAAAAATGGTTGTTCGAATTTTGATAAATCAATAAAATAAAACAAACTGTGAAATTCCAGGCCTCTATTGCAATCGAGATGGCTAGCACTCGTTCGAACTGGACTAGGTGGCCAACCGCTACGTACAAGATAAGAAATGTTCTTTACAAAGCTAATGAATAAATTTCAAGCGTTACACTAGGGTTACACAATAAGACGTCGAAAACTAGACCCTAGCAACGTACTTGCCTATCCAATCTTTAATGGAGTTTGGCATTCGATCTTAATGTATGAAATTTCACACAATTATGAAATCCGTACTGTGCACTCTTGACACTTTTGCTTTGTTTTTGTTTCCATACCATAGCGAACTTTGGGATCTACGAGTTCAGTGAGCGACGAATAGTTGATAGATTCGTTCGAAGTATATATTACTTAATTCAAATGTATGCCTTTTTCTTTTATGTACGAGTGAGTGGCTACAAGTCAAACCGAGCATGGTAGCCGCAATGAGAGCGCGTCTAGGGGGGCCCTGGTTCGATCCCGATGACTGACTAGCCTGGTTGTGGTTTTTCGTGATTTCCCACGGCCTTTTCAAGCAAATGCTGGGATAGAAGATCACAACACAGCTCTATTTATTGTTCTTGGTCCCTCCCAACAAGCTGTCAATTCAACCTGAGAGCTTTGGGACCACCAGGTCATCCGAAGTGCAAAAATGAGCAATACATATTCGGTCGACAGTTTGAGATCAGAGAGTAAGTTATGTGTAGGCCGAACAAAGCAAAGTACTAGTTATTAGTATAAAACAAAATATAATCAAAAAATTAAAAATAATAATTGCTTAAAAGTGTGCTAAAAAGTCGCCGTTTACACTTAGTTTGTTGCTGGAGTACGGAAACAAAACTTTTTTAGAAAGTAAAATATAATTTTTCACTTCGCGAGTTCAATCACTGAACGAAATCAATATACCCACATGAATTACTAATCATAAGTTGTAAACGATTTTTCCTCGATCTTTCTGCTTGATTCTTTGACCCTGATGCTATGCTACCGCATTCACCGACTCTGCACTCACCTATGAGCATCTTGCATAGCTGTCCCAGATACTTATAGTGAACATTGGATTCGGAGTTCGTCTTGCCGCCGGACTGCCTACCTTGAGTTGGTGAAATTCTTGCACGCGGAATTATCAAAAATAATGCAATTCTGCATGTGCAAACTCTCTCCACAGCCCGAAGTCTAGATCTGCTTTACGTGCGAAGAGCAGACATGATAATTATACACATCCGATTCCTATCAATAATCGTAATAGAGTCGTGAGAAGTTGGTTTAGGTTGTAAACCCATGAAATTAGAGCGCCACTTCGTGAGTCAGAGGTGTACGAAGCAAAGGAAAATGGGGTAGTTCTCTGTTAGCAAGAAACGCTTTTCAGTTTTCAATTTGCATTTAAAAAAAAATTATACCACAGAAATGCATGCATAAAAGGTGTCCTACTAACTGTCTGCTTAAGCCGAAGCTTGTCTGCAGGATTATTAAGTATGAATTTAAATGTGTACCATGGAATACATGGGAGTCACAAAAAGCAAAGAATTGCAAGGAAGAACAACAAGTAAATAATTTAATAAAACATTAATTTGCAATACATCTTTTAAATAATAACATTATTTCTGCACACAATAACCGGGCATAACAAATGATAGGTACTACTCTACTCGACGAACTAATTATAGCATTTAATCTGTGTAAATGACTGTAAACTTTTCAAATTGAAAGGTATTACATTAAAGATTTTATTCTCGTTTCAAGATTTTCATCTGCCCATTATCAGAAAGAGAAAAAGATTTCGAAACCAGACTATATTACTAACAGGTAACTGCTTTGCTTTAGTTTCATTTAATATGATGGCAAATTACCCATGAAATATTTGGTAAGGGAAGAAAGTTTTATCAAACAACAAATCTGTCAAATCAAAGAGAGAGCATATCAATTTTTTTTTGTTACCTACGCACTAATGTGAAATTGTCATGAGCACACGTAAAAAGATGTGTCCTGCACGTATATCAAATAATGCTTATTTTCAAAGCGCAGATACCCATGCAAATTTAATTACGCTATTTACATGGAAGACTAACGCCATCCAAAATAATGGCCATGTAGACTTTTGTCACGATCGTAAGATTTGGGAAAGTGACAAACCCAACTATAGTACGGCTCAGCACTAGTAAAGACTAAATGGCCGGATCTCCCTCTTCCAGATTAAGCCTCCGTACATCACTTTTATCCTTTAGTCTCCAGTCCTCACTATCAGTGACTAGTTCGAGCAAGACTCAAATCGGATTTATCAATCTCAGATAATTTGCGTGTATTTTCGCCGTTCCAATTTAATGGGTTGAGTTTTGGTCAAACTATAGTGACTGCTAGTGAGGACGGGAGATTAATAGATTGTAGTAATGTAGTGGGGGAATATCTGAAAGGGGAGAAGGCGGCCATGAAGCCTCTAATGATTCTGAGCCGTACTTTATAATGGGTATTGATTGGGTGAAATACTAACAGATAATTGGTTCGACTGGAATTATTTAACTTAATATTCGAGCGTTTCCCAATAATGATCAAATTCACATCCATTAAACAGTTATCAAATTATCCCCGGAAGTTTTCTCATCTGACATATCTTATGACAGTTTCCTTTGATGGTTCACCGCGTTTTTACTTTGCTATTATCTATACACCTGCAAGAGCGATGTAATTTAATATAATATATTCTTTAGAAACAGATATCCGGGCAGGATGGTCAGCATATAATAATATCTATATACATCTACATCTAGATTACGGACTGGATGAAAACTGTATAGCGGTATTCAATTACATACGACTAATAGGTAATACTTATTGTTGCCGAAATGTAATTGGATTTCCTTGCAGCTGCGTAAAACTTTTACTTTCATCTCACTTTTTGCCTCCCATGCATGTGACATGACAACTAATGACTTAATTGAACACAAATAAATCGAAGTAGTACCCTAGTAACGTGTCATATTTAAAACGATTTCTTGTCAGCTTATGCATTTATTTAGCGTGATTAGCAGAAGGTAACAACGTTAACACTAGTAGGTACTAAGCTGCTACACATGCGAAAAGAATGTCTTTGTGATGCACTGGTAAAATTATTTCGAAGAAGAAAGGTACAAAGTGAAAGAGGGGTCGGGTCGGTCCTTACGACGACGACGTCCCTACTACATCTGCATCTATCTCCACAACAAATCGCAATTTCTCTCGGCTTTAAAAGCAAGTCGCATCCTAAGAATAATGCCAGTGACCAAGCGTTTGCAGTTCATCGCACATTTATTGGAATAACACGTTCTACCATGAAAATCTTCGTAGTAAGTACACACTATGGGAACATATCATTTTACTTCAACACTGCAGCTTAGTGCTCATTAGACTCTATAGTTTGAACCTGTGAAAGCAATAGGTAAACAGATAGAGAGAGAGAGAGAGAGAGAGAGAGAGAGAGAGAGAGAGAGAGAGAGAGAGAGAGAGAGAATACATACAAATAGAAAAACAGGACTGTATACGTTTTCTCGAACAGGCCTTTCCATACCTCTGCTAAGGGACGAAATCAAAGCAAACCACAGTTTAGCTTGCAAGCTCTTCACCTACATCCCGATCCCCATGAAAACTGGTTGACATTCTCTTTTGTTTCAGTTGGTGGTATCCTTAGGGGTGCTAGCCCATGGCCGGCCTGAGGCAGGATACTCCTACAGTCAGCCGTCATCCAGCTACGGTGCTCCTGGAACCGGTGGCGGTGGCGGCGGTGGCGGCCACGGAGGCGGTGGATTCGGCGGAGGCGGATTTTCGACAGGCGTTGGATTCGGAGGCGGCGGTGGATTCGGCGGCTCTCATGGGGGTGGTGGTGGAGGTGCCAGCTTTGGCGGATCTCATGGGGGCGGTGGTGGAGGTGCCAGCTTCGGCGGCTCTCTTGGAGGCGGTGGTGGATTCGGCGGTTCCCATGGAGGTGGAGGTGGAGGCGGAGGTGGAGGCGGAGGATTCGGCGGCGGCGGCGGCTTTGGAGGCGGCGATGGTTTCGGAGCAGGAGGTGGAGGTGGAGGATTCGGAGGCGGTGGTGGAGCTATCGTCCAGAAACATATCTACGTCCACGTACCGCCCCCAGAACCCGAGTATCAGCGCCCACAGCGTGTGTATCCCCAGCAACAAGCACAGAAGCACTACAAGATTATCTTCATTAAGGCCCCATCTGCCCCCGCACCAACTGCTCCGATCATCCCACAATACGCTCAAGATGAGCAGAAGACATTGATCTACGTCCTGGTGAAGAAACCAGAAGAAGCTCCTGAAATTGATATTCCGGCAATCATCCCAACGCAGCCCAGCAAACCAGAGGTGTACTTCATCAAATACAAGACCCAGAAGGAGGTTGTCGGGGGAGGAGGATTCGGAGCTGGTGGAGGCGGTGGTTTTGGAGGTGGTCACGGCGGAGGCGGAGGTGGAGGAGGCCTTGGGGGTGGTCAGGGGGGTGGCAGCGGATTCGGACACGGGGGCGGCTCAGGGTCTGTAAGTGGTCCTTCCGCACCTTCATCCAACTACGGAGCTCCTAGCGGAGGAAGCGGCCCTTACTAGATCAGTATTCAACGAAAAGCATCAGGTTCGAAGAAAATAGCCATTTGTGTGTTGTCAAATATTGATTCAAATCGAGACAAATAATTTAAACTGGCTTTAGTAGCGATATTTGCAGGGTCATGACACATATTGATGGATCGAACAACTCCTAATACCGGTGATAATAATTAATATAGATTACCACAAAATGGATAATTTTTATGAAACTTATTTTTATTTTAGAATAATTTTTTGCGAGAAACTGTGTCAATAAATACAAATGTTTTTTTAATCGTTGTAGTCTATTCTATTGATTCATAAGCTGTTCCTTTCACTTCCTTATTCCGATCCATGAAAGTATAAATAGATGAATACCATCACTTAAAGATATAATGATATCATTTTTCCCAGCACTTAGTAGCATCGCATATCCATGTTTTGAAGAGAGTGAATCGCAACTAGCCATCAATCATTCGTAATTAGATAGCTTAGGTAGATCACTATTTTCTCTCAGGGGCCCATCCGACATTCTCTAGCTACTTTCCTCTCATTGTGTAGCATCCTTGGGAATCCAGACTGCTCTGAATCATATTTTATGTAACAGACTTGATATGTATCGAATACTTTGCCCAACTGTTTCAGAAAAAATGTATTCGTCAAGTAATGTTCCTCGTCTCTTGGAAGTCTTAATTAAAAGTTAAAAGTGCGTTAACAGAACGTCAATGGTATCTATACTTTTCAATCCTAATTTCTTCCATTCAGTCACGCACTTGAGCACACATGAGAAACAGTTTAATTGTTATTTTTTGGATGATCATTCGATAAAACGCGGAGAAAGTAGCCTTAATAGATAAGTGAAGAATGAACAAAGCTGTAACAGAAATAGTTTAAGTTCCGTTTATGGCCTGGCACATTGTGTATTTGATGTCTGATAATCGTGTCAATTCACAGCTATACAAACATAAGCTTCGCTGTCAGCTGGTTCTGTGATGGCCATCACCACAACCACATGTGTAAAGCACCTCATAGTAATCAGTAATCACTCATTTAACAACAATTGCATAACTAGAAATCTTACAATTTGTCAAATATTCTCCCATCTCAGCTCGGAGATGGTGTAGGTCCAGGGAAGTATTTGGAACATTTCGAAAGCATTTTATGGCTAATAATATTCTGATAAAATATAATTTTATGGATTTGTCGATTTGTTATAGGTCGCTAGGTTCATAGTTATTACATAGCTATGCCGCGCGTAGAAATTTGATGCGAAGATTTCTTATACGTTTATATAATGGTAAGCATTTTTGAGCAAACTAAAATTGTTGACCTCGACCGGGATTGGAAGCCGGGTCCTCCGTAACTCCTGTGCAGTCGCATTGACCGCTAGCTACCGAGGACTCGGGTTCAAATCCCGTGTTCATATACCGGCCGAGGACCATAATTTTAGTTTTCATGAATGCTAACATGTTCCCCATAGAGTAATGCCAAGTTTTTATATTCATTGTACAATGGTTCTTCTACATTCTACGCTGCTATGCTACGCTACGCTTCTTCTATGGGTATTATACCAGGGTTATGGCAGACGTTTGGCGCGTGTAGTCGAACTTGGGGTTAAGTGCCGCCGCCGATGTAACAAAAATACCGTGAATCGTATTTAGTTATTGGAACATAATTTTTTTTTATTATGTATCATGTTTCCGGAACAGAACATAATCTTACGAATTACGCCGAAAGCGTTTAAGCTTTCGCGTATTGTCATAGTTAGGGGAGTAGCTAGTGCCGGGGCAGAATCTTGAGGCCACGTGCTGCGTTCGAGCCGCCCGACGCGCAACCCACGTCAACGTGATCTTTGTGTTGCATTGCCGAAATAACAAGAAAACTACATGTGAATTCCATTCCAGGGAACTTTATTACGTGGTTACTGGCTGGCATACAATATGGACAGTACAATAATACCTTCCCTTTAAATAGAAAGATCTTGGGACTCCACAGAAAAATACTAGGTACTAGTTATTAATAGTGCTTCTAGCTAGCTAGCCGTGCTTGGCTAAATTTACGTTGCCTTTGCCTACTGCCATACTACCCTTTGTCGGCGCAAATTACCGAATTCGCGTTATTTCTTCGGGTTGTTGAGCTTAATTTTACCATTCGTGGAAAAATGCATTAAAATAATAAAGCATGGGATTTAGAGTCATTGAACCACGGTAAGTGACGGCTGTGCTGTGAGTTTGGGTGGGGATTAGTCACAACCCACAGACAGTGCAAATTATTATTTTCATCTGTGACTATATGGCATGACTTCGATTTCAAAGCTACTAAGCGGGGTCCAAAAAAGACGTCTTAAAACGAAAACAACGACACACTGAAAGCTACGCAATTCGCAACGCATTGAAGCTCATTGCGTTGCCTACACTAGTGGAAGTTCGAAAGTAAAAAAATGTAAGCAAAATGTAAAAGAATTTGACGTTCGTACTTCGTTGTTTACTCTGCAGTCTGCACACGGTGCAACTGCATATACAGATGCCTGCAAGAGTAGGAACCAGCCCTGCCCTGGCTCTCCTACGGGAAGATTTCCTCCCACTCTCATCTCTGAGCTCTGATTAGAACCGACATAGATGTGTCTTAGCTTGTTTTGCAATTTTATGTTTCGAAACTTGGTATTTGATATTTCATTGGCGAATTCAGGATCGCTTTTAGCGGTTCTTGTCAGCGCTTGTGGCCTGACGGGACGAATTGTTGAGGGGGGGGGGGATCGGGCCCGACATTCACAAATAAAAGCGGCTTTGCTGCACGTCCCCTATTTATTTTGAAACTGTGTTTCTCAATTGCAATATGTTTTATTTTGTTCCCATGTAGGCAGGCGCGTAGGAACGTTTTTGATATAGGG
>QKMV01003352.1:0-11582 GCA_003287335.1 Lednia tumana
TATACTTTTAAAAAAAAAATAGCATAGCTGGGTAGGTGTCCTGTAACAATTTTCGCCCGGCTATAGGTAAGGTTTAACTTGGTAACTATAGCAACCATAAGTTACTTAAAACCCAAAAACCTGTTGATTTTCGTCCTTCGCGTCCAGTCAGCTGCGGTCACACCGAAGCCATTGGACCAATCACAAATCAGAGCCAGCTCCAAGGTCACCAACCTAGCCACGTGATGCATGTCACATGGGGGCAATAGCTTACATAAGTTGAATACAGGTTGACATTTTGCGTTTGTAATCGCACGAACAGTACATTTCGAATCCAACTTGCCCACAAAAGGGTTGATGTTGCTACAAATCCCTCATAGTGTTATGAAGCATTCTTTGATGGGAGATTTGTACATGAGTGTTGCTTTTGCAGAACGAGGTTAGTGTGAAGTTGCTCCAGGAATACGCCGATCCCGTCTCTCTCATGGATTCAGCGCTGATTGATGTCGAAGATGAAGAAAGAGCCTCCTCGAACAATAGTAACCTCAAGAGCAGGTTCAACGGTCACTCATTGAACAACTCGATGGTGAGACCACTTGTGTTTGATACGTTTTCGGCCCACCGTTCATGGCAGTCGACGCTGTTTGATGCGCCTACATGGCGAAAAGCTCAAAGGGTGTCGTTTTAAAGTCCAGTTTTTGTAACGCAGAGCTCTACCCATCTTAAGTTGTGGGCCCAAGGCCCCAAATTAACATGCCCGGTTGTCTGAACACAGGCCTGGACCAAACAACGGTTGAGATGTAACCAGGTGTTCAGTAACTTGAATATAGTACAAACAAACCTAGAACACAAGCAAACTTGTGTTACAAACCGACAACTAATTAAGCAAACTACAACCATTGTCATCCGGGCAGAAATTTCCAGTGCTGAATATTGATGGCCGTCCTTTCTTTTCTTCAGACCGAGCACGACAGCTCGGAAGACAACGACTTGAACATGACGATTTGAACTTGCGTTCTCTCCGAACCAACTCCGTGTGCGCCCTCACGCTCTTCCGCCCCGACCGAGTTCGACAAGAAACAGTTCGCTCTCCTCTTTCGCTAACCTCCCCAAGAAACGTACCTAATGCCCGACGGCAGCGTCGCACTCCCATTGCACAATCGCTATCTTCGTCTTGATAGTTGCAAAACCACTGCCGAAACAATTTAGTATCTTATTTTTAGATTATCGTTCAGTGACGCGAAACTTGACTAAACGATTGTAAAACGTTAATTAACACTTTAATTGTCTGTGCTGGCTGCAAGGAAAACAATCGAATTGGACACCTCTTATCTAAAGTGCATAAAGCAACCGCGTGACGTTCAAAATGGATACCTACTCGTTATATGTGTTCACAACACTTTGTTCAGTGTGTTGCTAAATAGACTATGTACAACGCCGCCTGTATATGTGACGGAAAATGTTCAGCCCATGTTTTTGCATATAAATAAGGTATACTGCAATGCAATGTGAACTGCCAATGGCCATATAAAATTCTGGATAGATTCATCGTTGATCATTGCAGCTGATGTTATTTCATATAACACAGACCACTTATGTCAATCAGTCGCTGTTTATTGTGAGGTTTTCCTGGAGATTTGCTGTGACTTGCAAGGACTGGCCCCATTTTGTGTCAATAATCATTATTGCAGATATATTAAGTCTCTCTCAAGTAGGTAGATACGTTGACAATAAAATAATATCATACCTACCTAAATCGAAGTGAACCAGTCAGTCTTCCTCTGTGGAAGGGTGTTTGAGAAACGAAGCTATGGAAGAAAAGAACGCGGCTAAATAATGAAGCACAAAGGAAGCGATAATTTAAATTTGAAACGTGTTAAATAAATGATGTGAACCAATAGTTGACCAGTGTTTGGCCGAGATGTCAGTCGAATCTAACCGATTTCCCTCGACATTGTAATAATTTTGAGTCGAGTCACATGGTGCATGTTTGTCGTCGTGTAAATCATGTACCTACTAATTCCTGCAGCATTCTAAATCATCAAAGTATTCTCTGACATTATTAACCACTTAAATAAACAAATTCTATCTATTATAATAATAGGTCCTGGTGTAAAAATCTGTGTCTTTAATCTTCTTTAGCTATGGTGTCCACCATCCGTCAACGCCGCTAGTCTCAAGAATTAGTGAATCTTGAAGCGTGTTTCAAGTTTTCAGAATCTTGCTTACTTGGTACCATCGCAATAGCAGAATTTGTTGGTGTAGTTATGGTTAACTGTGAATGATATTAGAGTGGAGAAAAGTCACATGTCCTAACTATTTGATGTAATATAAAAAACTAAAAGAGCCCCTTCTTAAATATAAGAAAAAAGATATGTAAAGAAAATGTGCCACTCATTGACGCATCACACATATAATTTCAATGTTATTTGGAAACAAATGCTGTTACTGTTGTTCTTATGTGGTACCAATATATATTTTCCATTGCAACGCCAATTTTGTAAACAAAAATGGCTGTAAATGCAATGAGTGGAGAGAACGGGACGAAGCGGCGAAAGCTGATCAAATATCCATTCTCACATCCAATGTGGTAAAATTACGTTGGTATGTTTTCAGTTTTATATCAAATTATGCGATCTGCGCATCACATCACTAGAAACAAGAACCTAATTGTCCTAAATAAAAAGTAGTAGGTAATGATTGTTATTATTCTGAGAGTGATAATATGTTTAAATTACTTTCGTCTGTAAATGCTTGGAGATGTCAGCTGCGGAATTAACTGGGGTGTGTACATTATCTGGGTCCACCCAGCCCGCTATAAATATAAATCCAATATTGCACTCGTACGAAGTCTGGAATGAAACGCAATACAATTTTAGGTCAAGGTTGAGATGTTGTTGAGGATATAATAATATTATTATGTTTACAGTATGTTAGATGTTAACCAATGCAAGCCATGTTGTGTAGATTGCAGGACGCCGGTAGCCGTTGTACATCTTTTTGTCGCTAGCTTCTTGGAGATGCATATTGGTACCTACCCAGTATGCTGCTTGTAAAGTATTGTTGAACTTTCAAAGAAAGAATGATTGAATGAATAAACCTAACTAGATAGTTGAGAGGTAAAATCTGCTTGTTTATTGATTTGCCTAAAATTGACTTTAATTTAGCGCGGTATTTTCCTCTATGTTCATTCAATTATTTCAATATTGAGGTAACTATCTTTAACATAGCAAGCATATGATCCCTGCGACTGCTTGACAATGCAACCCATCATACATTCAAATCCAATTGCCTAACGCTCAAGAACTGGCTTTTTAATATCCGAAGCATTGACGTACACTTCTGGCCACAGAAAACCGTCCACTCGAAATATTTACAAGTCCTAAGTAAGGTTCATTTGAAAATAATATAGGTCAGCCGGGTACTAAATATGCTGTATGCCATGTGCTTTGTGGGCCTATACCTCGTTATGATAAACCAGTTTTCCTTATCAGTTGATGCCTGCCCTTTTTTTTATATGTGGTGGAATGCGTTTACGCACCCCTAAGGCTGATTTTACTCAAACCATAGGGAGTGTGGGACTAGGAACCGAAAAAACATGGATCATTACCCACTAAACCACCACCCTCGCCCCCGCCACGGGAACCACTGTTTTCACAATAATACTTCAGTGACGGAGCGGTCTACTGCCGGCCCTGTGAAATGAGGATCGACCAAGCACAAGAATATGTTATTTCGCGAGTTTTACAAACTATTTCAGTACACCCCTTCTGACCTATAACTCGTAATTTTGGAGATGCAGAAATAATACGAAAACTTCCTGCGTCTTCTCTTCACAACAAACACGTTTATGTCATCACTTTTTCCGTTTTATGGAAAAAGTTAGTTTCCAGAATAGGATTTAATTTACTCTTTATTTAATTGCTTCTGTTATCTCTGAATCAAGCAAATGGGTTGTTCTCAGACCCGACCTTTTTGATGACTGTAGGTTACCTCGTTCTGGCGGGTCAGATATAAAACTAATACGGGAGATTAGATGATTAACGATGTCGATTATTACGATGCAGCAAGGGAAAATCAACGGATTGTCATTTTGAGTATTTTACCATTGGAGTATTTGTCTAGATTATCCAATAGAAAGGTAAATATTTTTCAACTATTACTATTAACAGTAAATAATTAGTGTAGTTACAGCAAGGGTCTTCGGTCGACTAGAAGGAACGAAATCGCGCTGTAAAAATGAACTATTTTGCGAATAATGAATGCTATGATGGAACAGACGTGTGACGACAACTTTCGTTTTTTAATCTAACACGTTTTTTAATGATTTGGGGATTCTTTAGGATATAACTGAATTTTTCTGTCGGGAAAGACTGAATGGGGTATGAGAACATCCAGTTATATTGCTTTGCTATTCTGATTCTGCTACCATCGTGACAAAATGTGATAAGAGAGTGAACAAATATTCGGTATGCACGGTTGATATAATTTGTTGAAACCCCACTGATAATAAAATTGGTTTGCCATCATAAGGCAGCTTCACTAAGCACGTGACTTTCTTAGCCATGTGCTCAGCCTCAATCTGGCTTACCTATAATGATTTCAAACAAACCTTCATTGGGACTTGCATTCATTTTGAAAGGACGGTTTTCTGTGACCAGAAGTGTACCATATTCGAGCACAATATTCTCGACCTTGAATGTTCTGTCAGGCTCAAACGCATTTTTCTTCCCCACAATCAAAAACATTTTAGCTACAGGGCCAAGTAATAATTTGTGTGAAACGGCTAAGCACTTTCGGGTTCCAGGAAAGATATAAATATAAACTTTTTAACGTATTCGTAATATCGCAACGCAATCGCATCTCGGAAGACACCCGCTTGTTTGTTATTATATAGCCTGGATACCTTTAAATTGGCACAATGCTTGGCTTCATGTCAATTTTGGCAGTTTTCTAGAGTCAAAGAAAATCGATGCCAAGTTTTAAAGAGTTTAAAGCGCCGACCGAGCTGACGGGACTGGGTCGTTGATTTGCTCCCAGATGGCGCGCAACTCCTCCATAGTCAAAGCTCCGAAATTAATGAGTATATAGAGACTGCCATATAATATGGTTGGGACTGCAGAACGCGAGTACTATTGTTGTGTTGTGTTTATTGCACTTTTTAGAGCCGCGTTGCGGGGTTAGCGCGGAATTTTAAACAGGCCTTCCTATGCGACAATGGGTGCCACAGATCTCGGTATTCGCCGGCTAGGAAACAATAAACATTACGTCATACTAACACCGCACTTATTAATCCTAGCGTAACAAAAAACAACAGTATCCTTTTTTATTTCTTTGGCATTTTACTGCATAATAATATGCTTCGCAAAGAGACGAGTTATTAAAGAGATATTCCCGAATAATTCCAGGAGACTGAGGAGCTTTAACTGTTGTCCTCCGTAACTCGTTTCGACGGCATGTACAACTCAAAGAGATGACAAATGGCAATATTCGGTTCGGCGCATTCTTGATGCAGCAAGTATTACCTTCTCTAAAGGTAAAATACAACCATGAAGCTTGCGGTTGTATCAAGCGAACGCCTTTGAGACTTCGCTGTCGCCGCTAACAGTTGGCTTGTTCGAAGCTAACGAAACATTTCGGATGAATATTGATACCTTTCGTTACAGAGTACTCCAAGCCCAAATGAAGAAACCCGTCTTCTTGTCTATACCAATAAAAAATGTACCTTTTTAGTGGTGTTACCTCTAGCACGAGTGTATTGTCCTACTAGCCCAACCAGGGACTCTTTACCTTAAAATGCAAATAATGCTTTCATTCGTCGGGTATTGCTGATAGCTGATAGCCGCTATCGTATCGAGAATGCATGATACGGCGTTAGTTCGATGTCATTGTTTTCTCCCACAGCCTGCCATTTCCGGCTAGAGTGCGTGGATATGTTGATATGCAGCAGGTGGTGAAATGATCGGCGTCGCGCGAAATGTGGCCGTTGGCCGTTGGCCGTGGACTGCCGTGGACTGCCGTGGACTGCCGTGACTGCGTAATGCGTAATGTGCATCGACGCCGAGGGCACTCGGTGCAACGACGCAGGGACGCGTCGAACCGACGCTGGGGTCGAACCTGGGACGCGGAAAGCGCGTCTGGCAGGTGGATGCATTCTTCGAACACGATGCAAGCCGCAAGGGCGCCTCGTATGCGATTGATTAGGCGAGGGAGTTATTCAACCGTGTGACCAATTCCTTTCGTGAAAAATAGCTTCAAAAAGCTGTTTTTTCCTCGTTCTGGTAGAAAATAGTTAAATATATTTGTAAGATCATCCCATTAATTCTTTTTGCGTATCCATGAGACAACCAGACCTCATTTAAGTTTGTTGCCGAAATACTGCAGGTTTTTTCGAAACTGCAAATTATTTCGAGGGAAAAAACGTGCCCGGTGGCTTCGCATTCGATCCACGGGAAATGCATTTCCACGCGAGGCTTGGCACGGCTGACTTAAGACTGGCAGCCTTCGCTAATCGCGAGAATGACTATTTTCGCCGGAACGCAGGCAGCTCCATGCACACGGTCACGGAATGCAATGTAGAGCATGCCAGGCTCGCAAGTCGCAATAGGTAACACGCACACGGGACCATAATCTTTCTAATGTATAATAACCGAAAACAGATAGAAAGATAATATTCATTAAAAAAAAACATATTTGATTATGTGAAGCTGGCCACGGTACAGGTGAGCAAGAAGAGAGTTTGCATTGCGATAACTCCAGCCACATTTTAATTTTCAACTCACACTCTCACACACACATATTGTATAAAACACACACACACCGTAAAACTTGGACTTCGTAAATTCAAAATATGCATTGTTTATGCTTATGCAGTAGAGCTTATCTCTTTCTGTGAATCTGAGTTCTGTGAGTTTGCGTAGGTATAATAATATAAGTTACATAGATATAGTACACGTGTATAGTTTCCGTGTGCCGGTCTACGCTTTTTTGCGTGCTTCTTTGATTGACGGCTGGAAATCTTCGTGTGTTCATCCCAATAATAATTGTATGCTTTTTAATTCCACCCTGCACCTTCCAATGATCGGTCGGCGCCGCTTTGAGCTGCAAACGGCCACGAATTATACCGGCCAATAATAACAGAGTCGAGTGCACAATAAACTGTTGATCTTGAAATTATACAGTTTGGTATTCGGATGCCTAAGTGACGAGTTATACGTTATTAAATGGCTCTTTTGTTACACACAATGCACTTGGGGCATCCGATTCCAATAAAATGGTTGAGGTATAGAAGGTATGTCAAAAGCCACAGCCATTTGGCAAACCGAGCAATTGCAATGTAATGGGAAAATTGAGAAATCACGGTATCGGCAGTATACCTTGACTCCGGCCGGTCGTATAGGCCTCCTTAGTCGTCAGTACCAGCAAGTCCAAACGGGGCCAAAGTTTAGTAGCAACAAAAAACCGCTTCAAGAATTAAAGTAATTTATTGTAAGCGAGTCGGCACTGTCTGCTCAGACAACATTTTCAAGTCGGTTTTTTTGCGATAGGTACGCGAAATACAAGTTGTAGCTGGGTGTTTTTGCGCCTCATATGCCAGTGTTTGCAAGTGTGGTTGTGGCTGGCTATATAGCATGCCTGCATATGCCAGCCTGGCCAGCAGACAGCTGTTTCCTGTATGTGAAAGAAGCATATGCATCGCGATCCGAGATACGATCGAAGGCTGCTGTGCATTTCGGTTTTGCCCGGCTTTGCACTTGTCAGTCCCACCGCCTTCTTGCACGTTTACCACATTTTACACGTGTTGAACAGAGCAAATAGAACGCAACTGTTCAATTTTTCCAGTCTCGATTGAGCACATCTGGGAAAATTGCATCCGCGTAGCCATGAATTGTAGCTGTCGAAAAAAGCGAAACATGTAAAATTGCGACCAGGATGGGCGATGCCGGGGACCGAACCCACGCTCGCTGGTGTCGACGGCCACTCAGTCTATCGTCCAATTGAACACAATGAAAACATTGCATCAACGGCGAAATTGCATCGAATTAGCTGGTGTCCAAGTCTTTCTCTGCAGCGAAGCTGCAGATTCTAATCAGCTCCAATATTTTGTCATGAAATCGTGCGTTCGCGATGACTGCAGCGAAAAATGAAGGGAAACTTTCAGGGTATAGAATGGAATCGACTCCCTGCAGCCTTGATTATCATTTATGCATCATTTATCATTCGCAATCATAGGTGCATGCGTGCCGAGTAGAGGGGTGATATGGAAATGCGTATAGGGTGCGCAACTGACAGTCCGCGTCAAGGAGTCAAAGTTGCACATCAACTCTACAGATCATTGTTGCACCCGCCCACACACTGCATTGTCACTCTTGAGTCTTGGGTGAGACGAGAGGAAGTCGGTTACGTCACTCTCGTGTTGATGGCGTTCGTTGCACGACCACGAGGAATATAGATGGAGGATGGATGCTTGCTTCTTCGTCATTGTCGTCCGGGCATGATTGTGATTTGTGGACGGCACTGGCGGAAATGACGTCACACTATATGCCGAAGTCATGGTGACGGACTGTAGGCTGATCGTCGTAGCGCCAATGGTATCTGGCATGGCAACAAGAGAACTCGGTTGCTGCACTTCTCGACGTGGAAAAAATCGGAGGCCACTTAGCACGACGAGTGCGAGATGCATAAACTCACGTATATGAGTGTGAGTCCACACAACCCGATCGAGTGGGAATAAATTATGAAACCGAAACTAGAAAGGCATAGAAATAGAATTATTCTAAATTGCGATTCGTAATGCTCGTAGTTGCCATTGTGTTCGGAAATTCAATGACAATGCTCTATTTTACTGGACCATGGCGTGATAAAATTAATTAATAACAAGATGACATCAGCCAATCAAAGAGCCATCCATAATGTGCAGTGGAGAAATATTTATACTGCTATACTATTAAACTCGTTTTTTTTTAAACAGAAATGTGTTTATTGTTGCAAAGTAATAGTCACGTGATATTGGCGTACGCGAGCTATGTGTCAACCATTGTTGCTGCGGTTGGTCAACAATTGCGCCATTGTGCAGACTGTGTTAGTAAATAAACCCACGTTGAGCATGAGCTGTAAAATAAACGAAGCTAATACTTCGGTGAGGGCTGTCCCATTCTCATATCAACGTCACGTATTGTCCGCTTTACTAACATTAGACGATATTGTAGCCATGCTAGGTGTGAGGGTATCACACGATAGAAAAAGATAGTACATAGTCATACAGATACAGGGTATAAGCCTTTAGGAAATAGAACTCCCACAGGCAGCACGCAAGACAAAATTATTGCACTGTGCGAAACCTGGAATCGCGACCGTTTCAAGATGCTGAACTTCATGTCAAGTTTCCAATCAGTCTTCCCGGAGAATCTTGTTGCCTTCATTTTCAAGCAGTCAAGTGTTTTCTCAGGACGAAGGGGCCTCCATAGACAGGATGAAATTTCATATAATTATTAATTATTCGTGGCGTGGTTTTTGTGCGCCGCGCTCCGTGGCAAGACGCAGAACCGAGACCCTCGTGACTGCAGCGGCATGATTACATCGCAGCGGCGAGCAAAAAAACGAAACCAAAAAAACAGTGCAACCACGGAAACTGGAGCCAGCGTTGCCACATAGCTGAAACGGTGTAAGAAGGTGAAGAAAAAACCACCCCTGCCTGCGTGTGGAATCCGCTCGGAAAACAAAGAAGCGACCTGGCGGCAGAAACTAGTGGCTACGATAATACTGCTTTTCGATGGAACGAAAACAACGAAAGTTTCGCACGGCTGACCAATGACCAATGATTATTTGAAAAGAACTCATATGCATGTTCTAGCATAGGGGCATCTGCCATGTAATAGCTTAGTATACGGGCGTATGTTTCTCATATGCGAGTGAATTCCAAGGCAGCGCAACACTCCCAAAAAGGTGCAGTTCGGCAAAAAAATGTTTGCATTGACAGGTGAAAGCATCGACAGCATCGATATTTTTTCACCCCTTTTTAAACGAGCGTGCAAATACTGGTCCGCAATTTCACAGTAAAGTGCTCTAAAAACCTCTCACTATACCACATCTTCTCATCACGTTCTCACGAAGCATTATGTAGCCGAGCAAGATATTTGCCCGAAACGCGTCACTCGGCTAGCCAAACAGCAAGTCACACATGAGAGGGTAAAACAGTCGCAAGAAAATGCTCAATCCCGGATGGCAAGACATCTGGAATGGCAGTGACACATCCAAAGAAAACCACTAATTAATTTTCCAGCCACCGATAGAGAATTGGACCCGACAATCACGCATGCCAATCGATAGCTGTCATAATCTGACAGTTGTTGTCGCCTATCAGACGAGACCTGTCAAAGTGGACACGTGGTATCGTTTCGATCGTCGCCTCCCACTGCGAGTGTGCCTTGTAGCGTTGCGTACAATCTACGGCATCGTCGTCGTAGCGTCTCTCCGTGGCATGGCAACCCATGGCAACCACCGAGCAAACAGTGACACGCACTCGCGTACCTACACGCGTGTCACGTGTCCCTGCTCGCTAGCTCGGTCGAGTCTGCTCGCTGCAAACATTGCAATTGCATTTGTACATTGAGCCGCAGCGGCGGGCTACGAGGGCTGCCATGCCGTGCTGTGCGGAGAAAATCCCCCCTCGGCTGGTGCTGCCACGAACTTGAAATGGGTCACGAAAGGAAAATGTACGAATCACGTTTGAATAATGGTATGATATTTGTTACATAATATCCCTAGCCGCTATGAAATGAACCGTAGAGTCTAGAGTGATTGTGAGCTTTACTGGTGTAAAGCAATGCAACTTTAAAGCCTTGTATTATACACTATGCATTTGACCGTGGCTGATAAAAAGTCGAGACTACCTATACTATTTCTCAGTCGAGAATTTATATATTCTGTGTGTGACATTATTTTTCGTTCAAAGCCTTACTTCGACTAGGTGTGGATACCAAAAGAAAATTTCAATCTTAAAAATATGTCTGGCTGAACGTGGGTTTAAACCCAGGGAACCTATCAGCGAAGACGATAAACATCTCGAGGTTTCAGCCTCGGTAAAACGCGTAGTGTGAACATGGCTTCCCATCGTTCGTGCTGTATGGGCCGGAAAATGTCTCGGTCCACCACTGGCTGTACGCGTTTCCTGCTCGCTTGCTTGGTCGGTCGAACGTGCGGACGGACGGATGGTTCGCTGGACGGGAGTCGGGACGAACACTCAATTGCACAGGGATGGGCAAAATATATCGACGAAACGAGCGTGAAATATCGATGTTTTTAATCGATCTCTAAATACGTGATGTGACGAGAATGTAAATTCGGGTCCGATATTCGAATACAAATTGATGTCTCGGACAAACCGAACTGGCCTGGCATTCTCGGATTCTCGTATTCAAGAATGAAATATCGTGGATTTTGGCATTTGGCATAAGTATTACTGTGGATCTTGAGAACCACTGCAGTACATCTTTACTCTAAAGTAGGGTCGATATTTTGATTTGACGATACAATTTGTTTAAACATGTCGATGGTTACACAATAGATTAAGGAGGTGGGGGGGGGGGGGGAAATTTTAAAAA
>QKMV01003353.1:0-11580 GCA_003287335.1 Lednia tumana
CTCCCCCCTCCCTTCACATTACTACAAACGAAATTTGCATGCTTTCACCCGTAACGAATTTTTTTTGTACTCAAGTTTCTAGGTGCAAACGAAATTTCCCTACCTTCCCAGAACAAAATTTTCTGTGAGGTTTTACGGCGGCTAGGGTCCTCTTACCCCTAGCAACTATTTAAATAGCCATAAATTAAAGGCTGCTCGGAGGAGGCGCCCCTCCCAGCTTAGAGAACACTTCGTTACAGAGCAAGGCATGAAAAGGTTCTTAACTCATTATAAAACATGTAACTTATTTAACCCAGCTTCTCCTGATCGTCATCTTTTTCCACTAGCTTGAAATACAATTCCTAGTATAGCTTCCCGTGATTGTTTATTGGCGTTTAGCGACGAACTTGACCTATTGTCCTGCGCCTTGTGTTCAAAGGGGAAACGCTTCCGGAACGTAGCCTACTCCTGTAGAAAAGCACCACCACTTAACGTCCCTTCCGAAGGATGGTACAACTTAAACAGCAGGATTCCTCCACTAATCCGTGCTGCCAAGACGTTGATTTCAAGGGGACTGAAGCTGTTGTACTAGCTTCGGCTCCTCCAACCCCTCTCCCGAATAGAAATGGACTTGGCATGAATGGGCACCCATCCAGCCTTTGGTCGATTGCAATGTTGCTCAGTTTTGGTGATCCCACGAGAAGCGGTGTATTCAACACGCCAAATCGTTCGGTTGCTTCTCTTCTATAGCATAAACAAAATATTCTCCCTCTTTAGCTTCCCCATTCCCCTCTCACTTTTCCTCATCTGTTTCCTTTATGGGAGGAGTCCTTATGTCATTATTAACTGTATTTTTTTGTCATTTGTAATCCTATAATTGTACTTAAATTTGAAGTTCAGAGAATTTAGTTTTAGTTTTAGATGATCCTCATACATATTATCATCTCAATGCCCATACTATGTTCACTGTACCTTCTGGTTGCCGGGATAATAAGTATTAAAACAAACTTGTTAGGGAAGCAAACCCTGGTAAAGCTTACGAAATTCTTTACTCATACCTAAACTTAAGACTCCTGGTAAAGCTGGTTTTTAAACGCCGCTCATAACGACTTGTTTCTGCAGTGGCTAGACCAGCGCCCCCCGGCCTGCTTTTCCTCGCGGCCTGCGCCATGGCTGTCCTCACGCTCCTCGTCACCGAACTCTTCAGTGTGCCCCAACTCCAAGGCTTTCGACCGACCAGAAGGGAGCCCAGCATTGCGGCGTTGCTTGCTCGGAAGAAACGCCAGTGAGCGCGACCACTACCGGAATGATTTATCGGGATAGGCGCATGGCTTATAAACCCCACAGACAAGACTGAATGTAGCAGCATGTAGCCTTTTGTACTCCACTTGGACTTTGGGTTGTTAAATATGCAGGAAGGAGTGAATAAAACTTGATTCCAAGGCCCTTTTTTCATTGCTTCCTCTTCTCTTGCCCTAATAGGGCAGCTTTAATTGTCTAACAAAGCACCAGAATACAATACTTTGTAGTTTTTGTACCCGGACTCACTAGCAAGAGGTTGTTATTGTCAAACAGTAGCCCTTCCGGCATGAAAATGTAAGGCCAGTTTATGCCAAACAGCGATGACGAATACACTTTGGACTGATGAAGTTCCAGAAATACTAGGTACATGATGCACCATTCCTAGCTGAAGGCTCTTTCTTCGAAACTGCAATTTAATGCTCATGATTAGCATGAGCAGCAAAGAACTGCCCGACCTGTCAGCTGATGATTTACACCAAATCCTGAATCGCATGTGTCGACAGTAACAACTAAGAAACCACTCCATATCTCTAACCGAACATAATTGCTTTTGATCTAATAAACTCAACTTCAACAAAAAAAAAAATTATGTTAGGGCTGGATTTGGGGTACCTAGGATTAGAGGAAAGATATGAGAACTTGGTCAAGAATATGAATAAAGAAAATTATACCAGTACACCAATATTTCGTGTACATTATTCCACTACTTTATGGTGTTCCGTCGTGTCTCAAGCATATAACAGAAATAAATACAGGAAATAAGTACAAAATTGACGTCGTACGAAATCACACATGGCGAGAGATGTCACCGGTCGCCATCTTGGAATACCAAAGAATCGCTGGATCAGTGATCTGATTCGGCGGCGCAGACTCAATCTGCAAATTCGATTACAACCAGCCATAGTGCTTCCCGTCGTCAACACTGTCGAATAACTTAAAACGGAATTTTGTGTTTGTTTCTCCGTTGTTCATGACCGTTTACAGCTAAATCCGATTGCGAGCAGCGATAATAAAACAATGACGAGCCGAGGTGGGTGTTCCCGGTCGTTGGCAGCGCCATCACTTTCCGCCACGACCCTTCGGGGGTTGAGTGGTAGGCGTCTTGTCCTTGAGGATCTTCTTCTTCAGGTGGTCCTTGTAGTTCTGGATGCCGCCATTCCACTTGGTCACCGTGCCTTTGTCGCAAACCCAAATCTCCTCGGCCACCTGTAACAAGGGCAATTGTTGCAAAGCTTTGTGTTTACACGATTTGGTTGCTAATGCCAAGACATTCACATTCTTTCGGAAAAAAAAGTGGAAATCACTAAATGTTTTCAGAAATGCCTTCCGACGCTTTGGCCCAGTAGATTTGCCGAGTTTAGATCGTGTCCCGGTAACGGTGCTGGGTGCATGGTCCACTTACGTGGCTGCTATGCGCTTCGGTGTGAAGCACCTAGAAGCTTACGGGGCCAAAGCAAAGTCCAATACTATATTTCAGACGCTAGCATATCTGGCTTTAATTTAATAAAAATGTTATATTGATATTGTCATCTGATGGAAAATACGACCAAGGAAGATGACATCTTGAAGTAATGTTAACAATGATGTCACCCAGTCCCATAAGATAGCAACTGGGATTAGATGGAAAATTATAATGCAGGCATTTTAAAACATGGATGAAAAACTATCTAAAAACAAAGAAATTTCTCCAATTGCTTTTCCATGCTTTTCCAATTCCATTTACTTATTCAGCGACACGTAACACGTAAAAACTTGTAACAGAGTAAATGCAGCTCAAAACAAAGTTCCTTATAAGAGTCAGTTTTACCACTTCTCAACTCCGAGTGATAGTAGGAGTTCACTTAAATTCCTTAGCAACAACCAATCACATACAGAAAAATTTCTTTGCTGCTTAGAGTTGAAAAAATGGTAAAACCAGCCCAAAATCAGATGGCTTTCACTAGCATGCCAGCAGCTGCCAGGCTAGTTGCTTCACATCGACTGCTAGGCGGGTGCAAAACGCATACCTGGCTGATGAGCCGGAAGTCGTGGCTGACGAGCACCATGCCGCCCTCAAAGTCGTTGATCGCGTCGGCCAGCGCGTCGATCGTCTCCATGTCGAGATGGTTGGTCGGCTCGTCGAGCAGCAGCATGTGCGGCACCTGCCACGCCAGGTAGGCGAACACCACGCGGCACCGCTGACCGTCGCTCAGCTGGCGGATCGGGCACACCTGCCGGACAACAAAAATGTTAGCGGACACCTTCCACTAGCAACCGACGATTTTTCCGGCATCGATTATCCAAATAAAAATACACGATTAACTAAGATCAGTTATTAACCAACTCGAATAGAGATCCCCTATGAGGAAGGCTTGTCATCTGATAAAATTACTAGGAAAGCGCTATGCACTTGTTCGACTGATAGGATTTGTTTTAAAAATAACTACAGCAACCACCATTTGATAAAAATTTGAAGTAGTTATATAAACAAATTCTATTTGTAAACTTCCAGTTTGTGGAATCTGATAGGATAAAAAGTTAGCTTATCTAGATTCGGTTAGTTTTTTAGCACAATAACAATTATATCCAAAGACAATTCAAATTTGTTAATTTAAAAAAAGTTAAGAAAATCGAATTTCTAACAATTTTTGGCAGACTCAGAAAAATTACCCACTTTACATTAGATGACTCTGCCACTTACAATTTAGCTGTAGTAATTAAAATAACCTTAATATCAAGTGGGGTTTGCCCCGGCCACTCATCCAGCTGTAAGTGGTTTGTACTGGGATTCTTTTTGAACAAAATAACTTGGTTTTTCCATCCATCTTGTGGAAATTCAAATCTAAAGGATGTATTTTTATTTTCAATCACAATTTACTCTTAATGCCTTCCCGCAATATCTTTATATGAGTTATTTAGTACCCGAACTTCCAAGGGTTGTCAAGGCTTTGCAGAGCCATATGTTCCAAGAAGGTACCTTTTAAGTTTGGCTAGAGGTCCTTTTGGAAATGGAAAGTTGTCATTTGGGTAGCAAATTGCGCCGGCAATTTTAAAACTGAAAGTTAAATTTGTCTAGGCTACAGAAGGCTGCCATTTTAAGGTGGTGAAAACTCAAATGCTTGCTTCTGATGCCACTACCGCCAAGGGAGATGCCCCCAAAAATGACAGCGTTCAATAGCCTGCAATAGAAACATTAGTGCCAAAGCACCGACCAAGTCAACTACGAGGAACGTGTTCGGTTCGTACCTGCTGTCTGCCGGTGAGTCCATACCGCCCGATGATCTTCCTCATCTCTTCCCGCTCCTTGACCTCGGGGAACGACTGCAGCATGTAGTCGAGCGGCGACAGGTCAAGGTCCAACAGCTCGTGCAGATGCTGGTGGTAGCGCGCAAACCGCAGATGCGAGTTCTTGCGAATCATGCCCTCGGTGGGGAACAGCTCGCCGTAGATGAGCTTGAGCAGTGTCGACTTGCCCGCACCGTTAGGCCCGACCAGCGCCAGCCGAGTGTCTAGATCCATGCCGAACTCCAGGTTGCGGTAGATGTAGGGCGTGTCGTCCGTGTAGCGGAAGCTAACGTTCTGCACCATGATCACCGGCGGCGGGATCTTGCCGCAAGACGGGAAGTGGAACGTGACCGATTTGTCCGACGTGACCTTCTCAGTTAGGCCTTGGGCGACCATCTTGGCGAGCGTCTTCTCTTTGCTCTGCGCTTGACGGGCGAGTTTGGCTGAGCCGTGACCGAATCTAGCGATGTAGTTCTGCGGACAAGCATGTGAGTCAGTACTGGCTGTCAGCTATTCGGTATTTGACGAGAAGCCACAGAGAAATGGCAAAATGCTTAGGGACTTAGTCGATTTCATCAACTCTTATCTCGCCACTCACCCAACCTTTGCATGATACCGGAGCGGGTCCGCCAAAACAGAAAAGTGAACGTTCCCACTTCTTTGAACTAACTTTTTAGGGAACTTTGACAAACTAAGACAAAAATAGCTTGAAATTGTATCTAAAGAGCCACTCACTCAGATTTACAGGAGCTTCATCCATTCCAAATTGCAATTTTAGTTTTTCTGACAGTCTAAACAAACTGTAGAAATGTCTCCATCACAATAAAAAGGCTGTGCAAGTAGCTCACAAAAGTTTTTGAATCATTTTATTTGTAACTTTGCAATTTTGGCACAGTCAACATTAAGTTTGTTTTTGCTACCGGTTTTTTAAAGCGTTCGACTAGACTTAAGTGTCAAGTTAATCGCAACCTAGACACTAACATTTAGCAAATAATACCAATATGTACCTGGACGTAGAGTGCCATCAGGCTGGAATGTGTACTTGATATTTTGTTGTAAAAGAACACTTTATTGCAGCTAGGAAGCTTATTTCTACATATTACGCTATTGCTGGCATTTGCATTTCTTGACTACGTGGCAAGTACTCAACACTGCTAAAATACCTTCATGTGAGAGATCTGATCTTGCTCCCAGTTGTATTGCTTAGACTGGTTCTCCAGCAGTTCCAGTCTGGTTCGCACGAACGCCTCGTAGTTTCCCTGAAACAATCATCAGCATCCAGTCAGGTCCCTGGTTCTTCAACCGAGCAGCAAACACTCACCATTAATACCACGTGATTGCAGGTGCTTAAAATTTCATAACGAAAATGTTTCAGCAAAAATTCGGGGTGGATGTTTCGGGTTTGAAAATGCGCAAGCAAAATTCCATTTCCACATCCTCCTATGGGCCAAATTTTTAAATGTTGCATCCCGATAGAAATATTTCAGAAATGAGGTTGATTTTTTTAGGCCCATAATCTGTTTCTACTTACTATCATTTTCTTGTATTTATTAATACTAGTGGACGACTAGTGATCAAGGAATTCCAGAGTCAATCAACGTTGTGGGACAATGCTTTTCTTATGGCGTTAAAAATCCCCCAACGTTGATCGCCTCTGGAACGCTAGTCGTCCGTTAGTGCCCACAGTCATTAGATGTGGTGACAGACCAAATTCACTGAAGATGAATAGAATTTTAATGTCGAACCATTCTGTGTCAGCATATCTCCCAATACAACATCTCACAAAAAACTCGTAGAATTTATTTGTGGGGTGTTGCCAAAATTTGCAAAAATGGACATGATGTGGACTTTAAAAGGGCTGAGTAGGCACACTATCAAGATTTTGTTTACTGTGTAGTGCTTGAGCTGGTTCTTGTCAAGGTGGATGATGTTGGTGCAGATGCCATTGAGGAAGTCCTGCGAGTGCGAGATCACCACCAGGATGCGCTTGTAGGTCTTGAGCTCCTCCTCCAGCCACACGCACGCGTCCAGATCAAGGTGATTGGTTGGCTCGTCCAGCAGCAACAAGTGCGGCGTTACGTAGAGAGCTCGCGCCAGCGCAATGCGCATACGCCAACCACCGCTGAACTCACGCGTCTTCTTAGCCTGCGAACGAAGGGGATTTGTGAGAAACGAGGCTTTCTGGATCGGGATTTCCAGGAAGTGTTGAGATGCAAAGCAGGAAAGATGTGCATCAGAATCGGGATACAAACCCAAGACCCCTCAATTGCCAGTCAAGACTTTACCAGTAGCAACTGAGGTATCCGGACACACTTTTCTCGCTTCGGTGAGCGAGTGGGTTAGGCATCTCTATTACGAAGTAATTCATACGAAGTCATAACTGAATGATTGAAAAGGGATTTATGCACAGTCTAGAACCACACACAACCTTCCAAGTTTCATTTCAAAAAACATTCAGAACAATATTAAGTTGAGAACAGTCCAGGGCCATATATAAAGTTCCATAACTGTATGGAAACATCAACAATTAATATTTGGGTGCAGTCCGGAACCATCTAGAAACTTTCAACACTTATATGAGACTTTTTAATAGAAACGTCTGCATCCAGCAATACATTCAGAAACTTTAGTCCAGTCTTGCGAGACGAAAAGTCCAAACATCAGGCGTGCAAAGCTGGCAAGTTAAATCATAAAAGCCTCACTACAATGACTGAGAAAGAGCTGGTTTGAGACTCTGATTCAATCAAAAGAAAGTCTCAGGGGCCTTTAGTTTTGCCAAAATACTCTCTCAAAATGTGTAATCTTATCCATAGCACTAAGATTTTCCCTAATTAGCAAGCCCCAATGAGCCATTTTATCCACCACAATTGCCTACCTGCATCTCCTTAGTGAATCCCAGACCATGCAAGATCCAGGCAGCCCTGGTTTCAGCTGTATCTGCCGATATATCGTCCAATCGCTCGTAGACATCCATCAGCTGCTCTTGCGCCGTGTCATCTTCACAGCCAATCAGCTTCTCGGCAAGTTTCTCAAGTCGCACGCGCTCCTCATCGACCTCCATTACACACTTCAGCGCGCTCTTGTCTGACGCCGGCGCCTCGCGCGTCAAATGAAAGATGTCGATGTGATCGGGGATCGGCACCTCACGGTTTCCTAGCACCGACAGCAGAGTGGACTTTCCGCACCCATTGAGTCCTAGCAAGCCGTACCGGCGGCCGCAATTGAGCTCGAGAACGGTATCTTGTAGCAGCTCGTTGCCGTGAAAGCTGATCGAGAGGCTCTCGATCTTGACGTCGCGCGACCGTGGGTGGACGGCCAGCGACCCAGTACACGCCCGAGCCTCTGCATTCAGCTTGGCGTCAGCCTCGAGTTTGGCGCACAGCGCCTCTGTAACATTGACAAAGCATTTAGAATGAACTCCTTGAGAATGGAGATTGAGGTTATGTCCGGTCCTTTGTTCTTGAGGGTGAAAGCATGGCAAAAATTGCAGGTACATGTACACGCAAAGGAGTTTTTAAGCCTATAAATAGGCCAGAAGCCAGGCTGTGGCTAGAATACTGACCTTCCTCGCTGATTTCGACGCCGTTTTCGGGCTTTCCATTTTCTTGAGGGGTGGGAGAGGGTTCTTTGGAGTTCGCCTTGCTGTCATCTTTGTCGCCCGGCTTCTTGGTGGCACCGCCCTGTCGCGCTTTAAGGGCCTCCTTCTTCTTCTGTTGCTGCTTCTTCTTGGCGTCGGACGGCATATTCTCAGCGTGGCACGCGAGCTAAAAAAATGTTTCGTGGTGATTCATGGCCTCGATCCCATCATGCCGTGACCGCCGTGACGTGCGTCCGTCACTTGTTAAGACTCAGGGCAGGGGTCGGGAGGCTAGTCTGATAAGAGCCGGGAAGTAGTGTGGAGGTTTTAGCGGAATTTGGATTTAATTTTCTGGCTTCTTACCTGGATTAATCAATTTTCTAAGTGGCGAAACGAAAGTGTTCGCGTGCACACAGCCGTCAGCAGCGAGCGCGGGATCGAAAGGACAGGTGGCAGCACGAATCATCATGGCCGCCAGATGGCCGACCAGAGTCAATGGATCACGGAAAGTTCCAGAGGGCTTCAAGTGGGTGGTTATAATTAAAAAAAATCAAACTTGGATATTCAAATCACGAAAAATTTATTAAATAACTAGGTATTTCAATAAATATCAATTTAAATCATTGTAGCAAAAGTCAAGTATCCGAAAAAATGATTTTTTACATAGCCCCTTATTCTAGATCTCCTAACTCAAGCGTGCTGGGATATTGGTCTACTTCTTGGTGATCCGTGGTGCGGTGTTGAATGATTTACGCTTTCCACGAAGCATCATTGATGATCTGCGTGCTATATCTGCAGCCTGTGACCTGCGCCGCAAATGTTGGACTTCCTCAGAGATCGGGGAGAGACCCTGAGTCCTAAAAAATGTACGGAAGACACTTTTATCACGTCGCCCTCGGCATAACTATCACTGAAATATCAACCTACCTAACAACAACATCCATTAAAAAAAACCACAACCAACGACTTCTTCCATCCGTGCAATACAGCACATTCCATTTAACATGTATTCAAATCTTTAACAGAATACAATGTACTAAATTGGAGAGTAATATATTTTCATTTTGAATTTTTCAAAGTACAGTTCAGAGCATTTGATATTTTATGCAATAGAATCTGGTTTTCAAATAAACTCGTTTTATCTGAACTATGACATAAGAACCAACATCTAATAAATAAGATCACTCAGCATTACTCTAATGCTTCAACCAACCAAGTGCAGTCTAAAAATAGCACATAGGTATACTGCACTCAGTCTGATTGGCCACATCAATTGTAATGAACATTTGATGAAGCAAAAAAGTACAAGCAGTTTTCACTCGCAAATTGAAGGTTTGAAAAGGTCCTTTCGAGGGTTACAGCGAAGTAGACTCAAGCTCTACTTCCAAGACAAAATGCTGCAGCTAAAAAACTGCCAGCTGATGACAATGTAAGCGGGCTTTCGTTGAGAAAGGATTTTACAAAGAAAATGCACTCACTGCCTAGTGGATGGCGCCTGCTTTTCGGACACTGCCTCTGCACTATCCGGCTCGGTAATTGTTGACTCCTCGGCGATAGTGTTGAGCTCTGAAACCGGCGAAAGACGATGTCAGTGTCGGGAAAACAATTAGAGCATCGGCCGCAGCTGATTTGTTCCAATATCATTTTTCTATGTTACGTCATACGAATTATATGACACTAAATATTTCCTTCTACCTTTCTTCCTAGCACAGCTGCAAAAATTCTAATCCCCAGTACAAACGACGTGTTTCCTTCCTCAAGCTGGAACTGTCCAGCTTGAGGAAGGAATGGAGGCTCATGGAAACTCATGAAAAGAAAGGAATGAATGAATGAAACACTTTTCATTAAGACGGTGTCCAATTGGCAGGCTGCAAACATATCGTGTGCACTGGCTACGACCGTTGAAACTGAAATTTTGTCAAATAAATTGGATAGAAATTGGACTATCTAGACCGGGCTTTAGCACATTTGAATGTTTCCTTGAGAACTTGGCTTTACTGGATGGAAGCTTGAACCAGTAAGCGATGGTTGGAAGGGAAGCGAAGGGGGCAAAATGTGCAACCAATCCAATGCAACCGCAACCGAGGTCTCGGATCCGTAGCCCGGAACGGTTGCACATTTTTCCCGCTTTGCTTTCGTTCTAATTTTATCTTCGTTTGCTTTAAAATGTTGATGGTAAGTGATTGTTGAACTATGCATAAACGGTCCAATTTTTCATCCAATTTATTCGTTGCAAGCTTCTTCCACCAATTACAGCAAAGTTGCAACAATTGTATCCATAGAATCTAAAACTGTGGCAAATAAATTGGGTTCTGTGAAAACCGGGCTTTGTGTCTTGTGAAATTATCCAAAACATCAAAGACTGAATCTCATTACGAGCAATGCTGTGATGGGCAAGCGCCTATGCGAACTGACATATTTTTAGGCTTACAAATGATTTTCCGAAGATTTGCTGCTCTATCACATTTTAGCCATGGGAAGCGTATAAAATATTTTCTACTACACATCAAACTTCAACTTCCTTACTAATCTCCTTCACAACACTGACAAACAATAATACAGAAGGCTTTGATCTGTTTTTTTAAGGAAAATTATATAACTTCCTTGTGTCAATCTTACCATACTTCAAAAAAATATAAAAAAAAAACTAAAAAAAAACTACAGACTCGATTATCTCCAGAAACTATGCAGTTCTACTCTGGAGTAGCCTGCAGGGATGGTAAAAATTCCAATTCAATCGAACTTTCCATCCGGACTGTAGCCGGTTTTCAGACAAAAAAAAAACAAAGAAAGTTCCCGATGAGCTGTGAGTAGACGCATCGCTCGCTCAATTATTCGCGTTGGGGCCATAGATTTTGGCGCGCTCCGCTAGACCCACCTGCTAGTGGTGCGACCGCGCCGAGACTGGCGCACACCCGCCTCGGCCTTTTGTGCCGCGTGGCTGCCTTCTCAGCGCCGCCACCTTCCTCGCTGTAGTCGCCGTCCAGCGATTGCGGCGGGCCGGGAGGTACAGATTCCGCACGGCCGCGTGCCGGGGACACGATCTTCGACAAGGCACGCATGAACGACGCTCGCCGCTTGCGCCCCGACGCCGTAGAGCTGCCGTCACCACTGCCTTCATCTCCGCTGCCTTCGTCTCCGCTGCCAGGCTCCTCGTCGGTCTGCGGCGTGCCGCTGGATGCCACCCGACTGGAACGAGCAAACGTTACAGCCAGTGATGTAGGCCTAACAATTTAAGTTAGTGCACGCAATAAAATTATCCCCCTCCCCTTGGGGTTACCGTATCCGAAATATTAGAAAACGGGACAAATGTATGGCGTTACAAAATATCTGACGTCGAGGGGGGGTTTGAGGACTGGGCCCCCTTTTTTTTAGATATCTAGGTCATTTAGAAACAAATCTGCACATTTCAGATAAAACAAAGGTTTCCATTCTTGCAACTAATCCAGGGATATTTA
>QKMV01003354.1:0-11578 GCA_003287335.1 Lednia tumana
TTTGGTCCACCGCAATGTTGCTTAACTTCGGTGATCTCACGAGAACCGGTGTATCCAACACGCCAAACCGTTCGGTTCCTTTACTCGTTATTTGTGGTTGACAAGACAGTTAACTTTACACATGGTGGATTGTCAATTCGACGTCGTTAGTACTGGAATGAAAAAATAGTGGTATCCATCGGTGGCTAGAATCTTTCAAAATCGTCACCAACATATCAACGATGCCATCAAATTACGGCCCAACAAACCTCAATCTGTCCATCCAAAAAAAAAACTGTAGCTGACCACGAATATTTCTTGAAAAGTTTTGAACGCAAATACATTTAATTCCATAACAAATCTTTAAAGAACTTAGGTCGTAGTACCAATAAAATGTGACCAACTCGAAACTTACACGAGTAGCAAGACACAAAAGTAGTTCTCTTCAAGGACGGGAACCATTGGACAGCCAACATATGTAACGCCGGCCACGCCGCACCCTTGGGGAGAAAGAAAATCGTTGCCGACCTCATGATAATGTCGGTGTATGCTAGCTCTCAGGGCCTCAGGTTATATGAGCGCCTTGTGGTGGACCTAATTAGTATGATACAATCACATCTCCCTTTGTTGGCTTCACTCCACCAAAGATTTCTTGACTCTTGGGTTTACACAATTTGTCTTTTTACGGATACCACCCTCAGACATTTAGAATTCTGACAAGGATTACAAATTTAAAGCCAAATACACGGCAATAGTATTAACAGAGTAGTATAGTATTGTATAGTGTCTGTACAAATATAGTGTACACGGCTAGAATTGAAGTGATAACATTCTTCGTTGATAATTCTATTTACGCCAACGCAAAAAGTGTCCTTTCCGCCGATCCGGTTAGGTGCATGAAGTAATTCCCTCCAGTTGCGGCACTATTTCTGAAACTTGGTGAGGATTTAGTGCTAGGTATGGTACTGACACTAGTGCACTTAGTTTCAGAAACAGTGCAGCAACTGGCCCGGTTGGATCAAATTCCTGAAACTTCTAAGCGTTGACGTTCAAAATTGTCGCCCTGCAGTCTCGCAATACTTTATATTTAAAAAAAAGCCCCGTTGGAATGTTCGTCGAAAAATCCGTGTAAATCAAGACACGTCACCAAATTACCAGTAGCCCTCCCTGCAGGACTCTGATGATCATGTGGTAGGGCGAGAACCAGGTGAATGGCACCAGCACGGTTAGCAAGCCTGCAGTCAGGATGCCGATGCCAATGACTCTCTTGGGGCCGATGAGAGCGGCCACTCGGCTGGCAGCCAACGGCGCCGGCACGGCACCCCAAAGAAACGCCTCTCGAAGCAGAGAGTCGATGTTGTCTTCCTCGGACAGCGGCACTTTCAGTATGGGGAACGCGATGATGATACGGCCGTGACCTCTGGCGTATGTAGCGTTATCGAGGATTTCGTCGCTGTAGTTTTCTTGTATCTGTGCGAACGACAGGCATTGGCGTCAGATATTTCGGTAGACACATGTTTACTTCTTAATCTTAGCACTGGTGTTCACAAAAAGTGTTTGAAGCCCCTTATGAGACTTACATAACAGCTCGCGAAACTTTGGGAATTTATTAGTAGACTTCTTAGCATTTTTACCAAATTAAGTAAAGTTTTTATTTTAATTGCTGTCAGATATTATAAAGTGTGGTAGATTGGTCATAATGTATGAATGACAATCGTATTGCTGGAACTAACTGTTTCATTACGTTGGTACTGTAGAATTTAGAATGAATTAAATATAGTGCAAATTTGAATTTCAAATATAAAATCCCCCCAGAATTTTCGTACTATATTTATCTACCCTTCACGTTGCATGCTCGACTTATTGATTTTTGATGACTTATGAAAAGTATCTCAATGATTTCCTCTTCTTTTTCTGGTTACCTAACTGCCTAGTTATGCCACTGCCCATACACGACTACAAGCTACAATTCAAGCTACAGAGAAGTACCTACAATCGGGAAATCATTTTAAAATGTCTAAACTAGAGAATATAATTTGATACAGTCTTACCACCGGCAGATCCAACTGCAGCTCCGGCAGCGTCTCGTTGAGTGCTTCGCAATACCGCGTCACGTAGCTTGTGTTGGCGACGTACTCAGAAAACTCCTCGGACACCTAGCGGCCCACGGAAATTCATTTACGTCCTAGATTTTTTAAGAGTTTAGCTTGCTTCCATTTACCGGTGAAAATGCATGTACTCAACACTCATATAGACGTACGTAGATCTAAAACAAATGGCTTGCGGCGCTGACAACGCCAATCATGTAGATTAATTCACTTCAGAAATGGCATACCCTCTTTAGCTCAGATAGTAGAGCAACGGTCATGAATTAACATTTTACCGGATTTTCCCTCTCTGGTGTTGGGTTCTTCATCATCCTCAACACCACCCTATCATTCACCGAAGCCAATAGACCAGTACCACAGGGCCAGTTGTCACTACAGTGCGTCGTTAAACACAACATTAAAAAAAAAACTACCTGAGGGTCACTGAGTGCCATCAACGCTACCGTGGCACTGCTCTCAATGAGCCCGGACAGCACCAGGCCAAGGATCACCATCGCCGTCATCACGTGACGCGCTCCCAGTCCGTCGCTGGCTTTGAACGCAGCTAATTCCAGCTGGACGCTACCCCGCTTGAGACGTTCTAGCACGGCCAGCGTCGAGACGGTCTCGCTGCACGACGCCAGGACCAGAAACAGATATCAACATGGACATGGACCAGAAACAGATCGACATGGACGTTTTCCGGGGCGGTCGTCTGCCTTGGAACAGCCACGGACACTCGGCTTCGTTACATACGTGCAGAGTTCCACAATATGGCACTTTTGTGTCCGAAAATTAAAAATTCGATACTTGCAATAAAATCGGCGTACGTTAAAAGAATAAAAATAGCTATACATTTCAGTTCACACATGTCTACTTCCTAATCTTAGCACTAGTTTTCAAAAAAACTGCTTACCAAACTGGGGAAAGCTGCTAAGATGTCCACTAATCAATTCCCAACGTTTCGCGAACTGTTCTCTAAGCATGTTCTGTTCTGTATGAAGTCCCTGATGATGCGCACAGAACAGTTCGCAATATTACCCACTTTAGTGACCAGTTTTTTTGAAAATAGGGTAAACCTTACTAAATCACAGTTCATTGATGCGCATAGCCTGGCCGCTTTAAAATTTCCAAACAGTACTACACTGAGGTACTTCCGAACTGACATAAAAGGTATACGCTAAATTTAGACTGACCTTTATTTACTATTTCTCGAAGCACTTATTGTTTGTCAAAAGTTAAGAAATAAATACAATAAAATGGAAATATACTTTTATGCGTAGCTTTGAGCATTTACGGCTAGAAACAGAGCTTATTGACTGGATAGTCCTGGTTTAATAACGGTAACTTGGAATAGCTTGCGACTTATTAAAAAGTTAAAATAAAAAGTCCACTGGCCCTCGTCTTTTGGCATCGATGACTGGGTGATTTAATTTCCAGTTTCCATTTTGTTTATTAGTTTCATTGTACAATTTAGATGACAGTAGATTGCCTACAGTGTAAACAAAATGTTTGCTCAAATATAAAAATTAAATTTGAAAGCCATCTGAAAGTTCCTCTGTTAAATTCTTTTTCCCCCTTATAGATTTAGGGCTTTAGGGGTGTTATTTTCAGCGATATTGGGAAAGATAATTGGTTAGCTGACGAAGAGTTTACTTACCCACAGGTATGAGTTGGTGTTAGAGACATCTTAATCGAGAGAACCTTTGTCTGTACTGTATCTAAACAAATAAGAAACCGATTTTGGAACTTCGGAATTGTCAGGAAACACGGTTAGTAACTAGAAATAATTTGGAATACCGGGCACCGTAATACAAGTAATATTTGCGTACCATACTTTAAAGCCAGTTATATTTTTCAGGAAGAATACTTAAATTAACTCACCAATAGAACTAAATCATGATGTTACGAGGATGAAATATTTTCTACCCAGTTTCGGACTTAAGTGTCTCATTACATTGCTAGTTGATAATAGATATGCATCTTCAAATACACTGATAAAATTCTGAGACTAAACAGCAGCGATCTTGAAGCCACTGAGAAAACGTACAGCCTCACACGCAAAGAGGAGAGTATGAAAATCTTTTGTGCAACAATTGCTCACCACTAATAAGATAAGTGGCCGGCTATCAATTGAGCTCACGCCTCGCTCTTGAACGGATCATCCTACTCGATCTGAAATAATATTATTAAATATGTCCGTGAGGCAGCCGCGAGAGGGAGACTAACTAGAGAGCTTACGTTTTTTTTAAGTAGTTTTTAAAAACTAGAGAGCTCTTCGAACTCCTGAATACAATTCGCATCAAATCAATCAATCACTAAACTTATCTTTCGTGAACATGAAATTTAGCTGATCAACAAATTGAGCCGATTTTGCAGAGCCTACTTACATCGCACGTCCAGGGATTTTCTCTGGACAGTGGGGTAAATAGGGAAGGGTGTATATCTTAATTTCGTTTATTCAAAAGGTTTGGTTTCATGTCAGAGAATACTTGAGGACTGTATTCTACAGCAAACTTATTCACTGATAGAACTATCAGCTAAGTCAAAAAAAATGTTTTGGAAATTTTTGCATCATAGCATCCCTGCATAAACATTGTTCATAATTGTATACTCTTTACTTTATTTTCATGATGCCTACTTGCAGGGATGTGAATAGATCACTTCTCACGTTTCTTAGCAGAAGACTGTCTCTTAAACACATTTTCCTTTCGAGCGGCTGAATCGAGTAACTCTCGTAATTTAAATCGGCCTTATCAATGTCGGCTCTGCCAATGAAACACCTATACGTCAGTAAACCTTATAGGTGTTGGGTTCACCCGTCTCGGAAGCGATGGGCGTAGTGTTCACTTATCAAGTTTAATTGCAAGCAACCTAATCGACTTGCAGCAGCACTAACATAACGCTGCGGTTTTAGGACATTTATGGGAAATCTGCGGCTTTAAAAAGTTTTTTTCTTTTAAGAAGAAGGTTATAGTCATTTGTGGTTTTCTGGAAACATTTTTAGTAACCATAACAGCAAGAGGAAGAGAACACCTCTGGCCAAAGAACTTGGTTCAAAGGACTTTTATTTTAATGCGGCGTCTTCTGCTAATTTTCCATGCGACAGGCAAATCCCTGGGTAAATTTTAAATAGTCATTAAAGGGCGTGAAATTTCTTGCGCATTGTGACCAAAAGAAGACTCGACATCGCAATGCTGTCTAAGCAACGTTCGAAAACTCAATACTTGGGACATGAAGGTAGATGTCCCCACCACGACCGGGCTTCCAGGGTCCGACCGGTCGCCGCCGTTGAATACAGACACGACGGCAACTGCGACGCAAGCTGCAGTGACTTTGTCGAATTGACTTGGGCGTCGCGACTCGTCAAAAACGGCGCCTGCCTTTCGGTGCCGCGCGACCGCACGAGCTCGATGCCGTTCCTGAAGACGGTGTCTTCGTCCCAACTGGATCCAATCGTCAAAAACATGCTCGCCAACGCGATCCTTGTGGAAGACCGAAATATTTGCGCAGCGTTCCCATTGATAATCACAGGTGAGGATAAAACGACGTACCGAGCGGTCCAAGATTTTAGTTTTCTGGACTTCAATGAAAATAACCACAAAGAACGTCTATTTTACGATGCGTTTCGGCCAATACAACGTGTCGCCCCTAACGACAGGATGATCAGAATCAACTTAAAATGTGGATATCATCAGCTGACACTCGACCGAAGATCTAGGAAGCTCTGTGGCGTTTGGTACGCCGGTCGACGACTCTCGATGACCCGTTTACCACCCCGCCACACCGATGCGCCTCTGGTGATGCAACGCTGGGCCAACGCCGTCGGACGACTCCTGGAGGTAAAGTACGGCGTCTATTGCGTCTTCCACTTGGACGAGTGGTTGATCCATGGCATCGAAGTTCCGGTGCAAGATATTTTGAACCACTTGAAGGACGCGCTTGGGGTGCAGGTCGACAAGAAGAAAAGCGTTCTGAAACCGACCACGCGGTTGACGTTTCGTAATTTCCTTGTCGACTGCCAGCAGCAAACGCTACAACTTACAAAGGGTGGCGTCTTTCTGCTAGAATATTACGTGCGAAACGTGCACGACATCACTTGCTTCGATAAAGAGAGGATAGCTAGGTATTGGCAGTGGGTGTCACACTGTTATCGTCTTCCGTTATTCATTGAAGATCAACTGGCTTCTGGTGACACGGTTATGATCCAGCATTTTCTACGGGAGTATCCATTCCGTCTGGCTAAACACATCAAGCGCGCCAGGAGAACAGTCGACGTATTTGTGTATGCTAGGGCTAACACATTAGGAGCCTATTCACCCGAGTTCAAGCGAGGGTTTGTGAAACAAATGTTCGAGACAGCATCGAACGAAGTCCTCGAAGTGAAAGCGGCGATTCAAGGAGCGATCTGGGCTATTGAAACCATAGTGCCAGATAAAGTCGATGTGTCGGTGTACCTTAGTTCGTCTCTGTGCTATCATGCGTTGGTGATAGGAAGAGGCAATATCTTCCAGAGAGAAAGTTCCTTGATGGGGATGTTTGTGGAACTTTATGCTAAGGCGAGGTCGCGAAATGTAACGTGGTACCCGGAGCTTTGCACTAACGACCGCGCAAATCGCCCATCGAAGGCTCTTGTTCGTTCGCTTTTTCAAGTAGTCTCATTACTGCGTCGTGACAAGAAAGAATAGAAGTCAAACTAAATCGGTGTACAAGGTGCAAGATTTTTGTTATTGAACTGTGCTTATCATTATAGTTTCTGACCAAAAACACTTAGAAATTCAAATCCCCAACCTCGATAGAATAACGGACATTCTTCCTTGCAAGTAGCAGTAATCAATTAGTAATCACAAAATCATAAAAAACCACCGAATGCGTAAACAGGATCGTCATACAGTTGCTTATAGTATTTTTCAATACGTTTTAGAGCACTGGGACATTGGATCTACACTATTCGTGTTGTGAATGTCAATAAAGCAAACTTGATTTTGCATATTTTGACACCTTTTGGCATAAATGCATAACACGTGTTGGGATTAATAGTCGCGGAAATTCCTATTTCCTCCCCCTTCCCTGTCCAAATACGTCCAGTCCATTCGGTATAGTACAAGCTGAAACAGACACTCTACATTCCAGCCCCGTCACTACTTCCGGATCGAGAGTTGCGCCATGTCGGTTTACCAAAAGCCAAGGTAGGACATGGCCTAGGGGCGCAGGGTCTCGTGGAGAACCAGCGCTCTACCGAAAGTTACTGCATAGTTTTTTCTACTTTTGTGGTAACCCTACGAAACTTACAATCACTTTTTTGCCAGCTAAATATAAATACTATCATAGCCAAATTATGTACTAAAAATCATTGCATTTGATCCTATCTATGGGCCCGATCCAGTCCAAATTTTAAGAGATTGTATTGTCAGCGGAGCTGGACACTTGTGTGAATGTCAGCCCTTTTGGTGCGTGGGGAGCGAGTTAGCTAGTTAAAAATTCGATGGCAGATTTGAGTTCAACCTTGTCCAAGTGAAGCTTGTTTCACATATTTTCAAAGCATCAGCTACTATATACACACGCGGTTTTAAATTAAACCACTTGTTGTTTTGTCTAATTTTCATGTAGGTTGGCGGGGGCCGCTTCATCAGTACGCCAACATGTGTTAAGTTTTGGGGTATGGGGGTAGGTGCCCAAAAATATGGCCTACAGGCGTCGATCGGCTGAGACCGCCCGTGGTTACGGGGTAATCGGACCTGACCATTTCCTAACATTTTTGTTTAAACATAACTGTCCTCCACTAGAACTGTTGCTGTGGATAGATGTCATTGCACTAGAAATGCCCTCCTTCGCCCTAAGGTTGTTGAGGGCTAAATTAGTGTAAATTATCAGCGAGTGCTGATAAATATTTTCCAGAAAAAAAATATTGCAAGAACGCAAACAAGAATACTTAGAAGTCCACTAAAAGTACCCAAAGATTTCCAACTTTTATTAAGCTAGATTTTTTTTTTTTTTGTAGTCATAAGTATTTAAAACCTTTATTTGAACATTTTTATTATTTCAACCTATATGGATTACCAAGATATAGAAGATATGCATCAAAAATTGTACATCAAAAATAGTCAATCAAGAAACTCCGTTCACTGTTTCCCATGTCATCAAGTTCTTCACTAGGTAAGACAGTTTGCAGGTAACAAATTATTTAAAAAATACAATTCTCAAACAAAATTAGTAAGAAAGGGTTCAATTATATACATCCTCTGTATTGCAATAAATGAAAAAAAAAGGTAGGCGTATATTTTTCTATGCTAATTCAATGCTCAGAAGAATGTTAACATAACAAATGAAGTGGCCATAACCTATTTGGTGACATTCTTTTTATGTGGTATACAATCAGCTAATGCGTTCCATTCCTTTCAAAATCAATGCCTTCTGGCTTACACGTAGAATGATTCTTTCCCAGGCGTTGTAGTGGATGTGCAAGTAGCTTGGCCATACAGTTGTGAAGGATGGGAGCGCTTCGAACAACTTGAAACGAGTATGATGACTTTGCCTCAAGACCACACAGGGCTTCGTGGATTTTTTCACAATCGTTGTCATTGCTGGCATTTTCATGGATGTATAAAATATCTAGAAAAGAATGTGGGGATGCAGACCATAGTTCAAAAGCTTTCTTCCCAGTCTTAAACTGCGGTACACATTGTGAACGACTGTAAATTACGATAACTCTCGTTACGAATGGCGGCAGATTTGTCGGATCTTCTGAAATTTCTGGGGAAGGTGCCTTTTCTTGAATTGTATCGAACAGTTTTGTTAGGTTGAAAACGGTACTTCCTCTCACATTCGGAACCATGTCGTTGACTGTTGCAATGATTTCTTCAGTGTCAGTCGTGAAGTCGTTCCTCCAATTGGCAGATTCACCATCCAATTCAATTATAGCATACTCATGGTTAGAGTTGATTGCTTTCTTAAGTTTAAGGAATAATGTGGTAATTCTTTTTATCATTGTCAGAGTCTTGAACATCTTTCCATTAGAAAATTTGAATGGGCTTCCTTCAGGATCCTCAAAAGTGTCAATACACAAAACTATTTTCTCCTGGACATTTATTGGCAAAATACTTCTCTCTTCAAAATTATTTTGCTCTCCAATTTTTTCGGAAGGGGCAGCTTCTGCACCGTTTTCAAGTGGTGATGGTACATCACCAAAGGCATGATCAAGAGTTTGGCTTTGCTGTTCGTTGGGAAGAGTCTCCTGCAATGCCTCCGATTCAATCATATTTTGTAAAGTATCCTCCGCAGCTTTAGTTTGTGTGGCTACAATTTTTTCCTCGGAGCTAACTTTTTTAGTGCCGCCTTTGTTGGTTGCTTGCTTCTTCTTTACTCGATTATTTCGAATAGTTGGACTTCCGCCCAAAGCAGGAAAGTTTTCCTCAGCGAGCAGATTGTTGTCCATTCTGAAATAAAATTATTTTTTATCTGTTGGCTATAGAATTAAACTTACATGACTTACCATTGATCCACTGCAGTGATTGGGTTTATGCTAATAATACCTACCAACTACTACCTGCTAACTACCAGGGGCAGTGCTAAAAAATCAGCAAGGAAACTTAATATAAATGACCTCGGAAAGAGTATTTCTAATTACATTTTTAAGACTCGTGTCTTCTGACTTATTTCAGCACTAGTTTTAAAAGTTAAGTTAAGTTAAGTTTAAAAGTTTAGCTAAATTACGTGAAAAAAGAACTATATTAGGATGGAGACTCAAGTTTTTAGTGAAATGTAGGGATTTAGATGTGTTGGGAAAGTTTTAAGTAGGCTAAGCTAAGATTTTGTTTTTTGATTTTTTTTTGTTTTTCCCTATATTAAGCTTCTTAATATAGGGATCTCTATATTAGGTTCTTGTTCATGTAAAAATCTGCCAGGCTTGCCCAGAAGAAGCTTTCAGCAAGGTTAGCGAAACGTTGGTAGTTTGTTTATTAGAAGTTTTCAGCAGTTTAAACCAGTTATTAACATTTTTTTTTTTAAATTTCTAATTTTTCCCTCCAGCTTAAAGTGTCATTTTTACAAATATATATATATATTCGATGCATTCCAAAATTCACTATCATGCATAGCATGGGCAAAGTATCAAATGCTGGATTTACAGCTGTGTCGCTCGAAGCATTGTGCCTAGCCGTACAACACTGCACAAATGTTAAACATTGGTGGAGTATGGCACGTGGCTTGTCACAATCAGCACGCAAGCTGAACAAGTGTGCAGTGTGACGGAAGTGACGCGAGCTATAAATGCAGTGTTGTTCTACTTTTCTCCATGCGAGAAAAGATGACACAAGATCTCCAAATTCAGTATTCAGTACAGCAGGGACCCACAAATTCTAGGCACTGGTACCAAGCGAGTCACGCAGGAGCGATGGAAATTGTTGAAAATTTTGGTTCGAGAGCTCGAGTAGGGTTAAGCAGCATATCAATCTGATGGCACATTGTTTTCTGATCGTCAAATTCGCCCCTGAACATCATGATATGATGACAATGATTTTTATTCATGGAGTTAAGGGCGCCTCAACTGCGTGGTCATTAGCACCAGTATAACGACAAGAGACAACAAAGTAAAGAGTAAAGTAACTGTAGAAATTCCTTGAACCTCCTCGAAAGTTCGAACTTACTTGTTTTCGGTTTTTCAGTGCAAGTAAACTATTTTTAATCCAAAGACATAGTTTAATTAATTGAACTTACCTTAATTAATTAAAAAGTTTGAACGAATTGTGTATACATCCGCTTTCAGAATGTGTTCACCAGAGTTGACGGCTCGTGCTTGCTGAACAGACCAGTTGTTGCTGTATCAGCTGTGCTGTCAAAGTCAGACTCAAGCCGTCAGTTAGTTCAACTTCTGTACGTTCTGGATTTGTTCTGTACAGTGCTGGACGAAATGCGAACGAATGTTACGGATGTTTGGTGTACACTTGAATGTGAAAAGCGTTAATTTTCTTTAAATTTGTTACACACCATAGTTTATTATAGAAACCATATGCAATATATTAATTTCTCTTTAGAATGCTTAATTTGCAAGAGTATGGTAGCAGTGATGAAGAGGTGGAGAAGAAAAGTGAAGCAGACATAACCACACACTTATTACCACTCTCTTCTGGAAAAACTATTTCTTCAATCCAAAATAGTATGCAGATTTGTGCAGCTCCTAACGTTGTTCCAACGGTAAGAATATATCTACGTGTTATTTTCCTTCATCACCATCATTACTTAGTTTCAACATAACTGTTATGATTGTACTTCCAAATCTCAGGGTTCCGTTAATTCCGTGCGACCGGTTGATTCCACAACTAAAGAGATTATGCACAATATGAAGTATGAAGATCTATTTGCACCAGAAGTTGGACCCCATAATCCATTCCAAACACGGCAACAGAAGGCACCACGAAATATGCTTTCTGGATTTGTGGAACAAGCGCATATGAGTGATTTTCAATTTGAAAATCAGCGACGAACTTTTAGCAGTTTTGGTAAGATTAAAATGT
>QKMV01003355.1:0-11578 GCA_003287335.1 Lednia tumana
TTTAACCCAGTTATTAACAGTTTTTTTAAAAACTATAGTGCTGAAATTAGTCAGGAGATATGAGTCTCAAAAATTTGATCTACCATGCTTGCTTTGTTTGGTTTAGTTGACTTAGTTGAAATTTATTTTTAATTTTATAGGCAAGTAAAGATAAAATGTGTATATGTTAAAATGTTAAATGTAAAATGTTAAATGTAAAATGTTAATGTAAAATGTTATAAGCAAGTAGAGGTAAAATTAAAATTTTGTTCATCAGAATCTTGCATCTCCTTGGTAAATTATTTATTAAAAATATATTGCTGATTAAAGATATGAAATGTGATTATACGTTTTTACACTGAATTTGAGGTACCTTCTTGTAACTCACTAGGTGTTGCATGGAAGTATACCCAATGAAGGATTCCATAACGCAGCACATTGCAATGCTATCGCAAAAGGTTCCACGATTATAATCAATAACTATGTCGTTCATCTTATGTCGTAAAGTAGAAAATAATTGGAGACAGAACACGACCTTGCTGGACACATATGAGAATGGATAATGCATTGCAATAACCGTCGTTGAATATAGTCTATAATCTGTATGCAAATGCATGAACTAGATGCAACAGAGATGTATTGTGAACAAAGCGATCGAAATATATTGAAAAAGTAACATACCACCAGAGTGCGATAGCCCATGTTTACATCTCAAGACATTACATCAACCAATAGTTTTTTTGATTCACGCAACGCAGTTGATTAATGAAATGTGGCGACGAGCACGACGTCGATCGAAATTAGATTTACTGCACGGGTGCGATTTCTCATTTCAACCAGACGAAGTTTCAAATCTGTTGTACAAGTTTTTGAGAATCCACATTGCATGAATAACTGCCTCGGAGACTTTTCATTCGTTTCGATTGCAATTTTAAGAGCATTTAACGAAACCTTGTTGGTTCGAACTCCAGATGAAAAGTCTAAGTTTAGCACTACACAGGTTTGAACATTCATAAATTGTTGGACTTTCTGCAGCTTGTACATGTTGTTCTATACGCTGACCTAGTTCGTAAAAGGTATTTCCTTCGAATTCCACTCCAATGACACCACTGTAACGGAACGTTGCTCAAGTCAGAAACAGACGCAGTAATTATCATCGCTGACGAAAAACCTCAACAATTATAAACTTCGCATCTCAGATGATTACTCTAGTCCGGAGCAGGGCGAAAAAGTTTTTGACCTTCGGCGCTCCAATTATAAAAATAAATCCCAGTATATAGCGAGCTTCTTAATTACAGTTAATCAACACAAAAAGCCGGACAAGTTTTTGCTACTTTTGGCCCGTCTCGTGCCTAACACAGCATGTAGTGTTGATTGTCTTGTAAACATATTTGATTTTCCAAGTCACGACAATTTTCCTACTCGTTAGAAACCAAGAAAAGCGAGCTTTTTACGACGGCTTGTGTTGACGCGTTCTGCGGCTGAGGAACGCAGCGGTGGCGCTCTGATTGAGCAATTGCATGACACGCCACGCCGCTCGCTTCCAGTTTTGCACCCCCCAAGCTCAACCTTTAACCCACAGTCAAAGCATAATAACCTTGTGTGAAAAAATTACTTCATCAGTAATTTGCCTCGACGTTTGCCCACAAAATCAACGCTCTAACGTCTCTAGACATGGCATCAGATTAAACGAGAAATCGCGTAAGCTAATTTTAGCGATTATGAAAAGAATAACGGAAAACTATCAAATTGAGGGCCTGAAGGAAACACGGGTCCCCATTTAACTGACGTTGGTTTGTGAAAATGTAAGAATGCACTGATGTGTTAATCTATTTGCTATGGCTTCGAAGAGAATTAGATGCATGCATTAAGGGTACATACTCAAACCAAGAGTATAATAATACTTCCCAATAATTACAACCCATTAACAGGTTAAAGTTAAGTTTATCATCATCTCAGCTTAAATCGATATCAATGAAGTATGCTAGACCTGTGATCTTTACTATTACGTGAACTTTGTGTAAGCTCATTGTACGATGTGTTAATTTTCCTCTGCAGAACCAATAGCAGAAAAGATGTAAATTATAGAAACTCGGAGAGGTCTTAAGGAAAGTTGAGAATTTCGATTCATGCCATCTCTCGTGCGAAATCGAGGAAGCTAATTCGTCTTAGTGCTTGACAGCTGCCTTCACATCAAAGCCAACTCTTGCTCGGTAGTCGGCAGGCAGCAGCATTTAGAAAAGAGCGATCAGTTATGTAAGCCATGCTCTAATGCGATTCTCGCGGGAACCAAGTCAACTACGACTTTCTTATGCTACGCGGAGGTGACTGTAAGTTTGAATTGACGATTTATTCAATTTATAAAGGCAAGTAATGATGCTGGGTCAGATTTTTTCCCTGACAATACAACAAAATATTTTACTGAATTAATGCTGCATTATTATTATTGATCCTTTACAAATAAAATAAATACAAATAAATAACTACATAAATTACAAGTGTACAAGTAATTACAAGTATTAAGTTACAAATACATACAAAAATAATCCGAATAAAAATGATCAAACGCTGGCATCGGAATTGAAATAACCATTTTATTCACATTAATAAAAAATTAGTTGTTATTGGATTTTCAGTACACTTTAGTGTCTAGTGAGTATCAACTGAAAATGCTCTCCGCAGCACGCTGTGTGCTTTTAACATAAGAGCTTCTTTACAGCTCTTTGAATTATCCTTTACTAATTAAGAGCGTGCATAAAACGGAGTAATGGCCGTTGCTGGATGCTATCGGTAATAATTCAGACGAGCATAGGTTTTAGTTTTACTACATGTAACTGCCGCACGATTTCTGTGTGCAATATTACATTCCAAGGAACACAACTTTTATTATAGCGGAACGAATTTTCCCCTTCGGGAAATTATGTTCTGGTTGAACTCACCAAAGATTTCCCGACCGTTACAATAATTTTCAGCTCGACTTGGCAAATATCGTTGTGCTCAGTTCAAAACCCCGAGGGCATGTGCAATCAATTTAAAAATGACTTAATCGAGCTATTTTGGGTCTGAAATGAAACAAGCCATCAGAAATATAATAATGTAAGTGTTTGTATTTCGGTTAAAATGTTTAAAGCGCCAGGATCTAGAGAGGAATTTGTTTTGAAAGTGAAGAGTTTGAGAAAAAGTATTTTGTATGCGGTGTGAGCATTTTTTGTTTTGCCGCATGTCACCGTTGTTGAGTGCTTTTCCCGATTCATTGCCAGAGCTTAAGGGGTGAAATGGCGGCCGAGGACGCGGGGGATGATCGCTACAGAACCTTTTAACCCTGTGAGCGTGCCCTTCTTTCACCTAGTCGCCACCAACGCCATTGCACTTGTATAGAATCATTTACTAGCAAAAAAGTACCACCAATATAAGGTATACATCGTTCTTACATCAAGAAGTATATATTCCATTAAATTGCCGCGCTGTAATGTGCGTGACTGCAGATGCAAGAGGTGTTTTTGGAATCAATATCGACCAGGTATGTAATGCCCAAGTTTCTTTCCAGGTGCTTCAATAAATTGTGTTTTTTGTTATTTCGTTTTCTCCACGCTGCAATTGGAAGTTGCCAGGATACTTTCCTGAACTCAATTCTTGACATTTTCGTATTTTCTTGTGAACCCACAGTAAATGTAGTTATAAAATCGTGAGAACTTCAAAATCATGAAAATTAATGAAATGCTTGAATGGCATTTCATTGAGTAAATAATTAAACAGTTCATATTTACATGCAGTTTTCACTAATGAGCAGTGTGAATTGCACGTCGGAAATAATGTGATTTTTTAGGGCGGTAGTTCTGTTCAACTCTACGTAGGATTTTCACCGAGCCAGAGCCTTTGGTACTTGCTTGAACTGGTGCTGTATTTTCTTACAAAACACAACGTTAAAACCAATTAGCAATTTCATTTCATCCCAACTTTCCCATTGCTAAACACAAGGTGTGTACACATTTTATGTATCCATCACACACAGATGTTTCTGTCTGGAACTGGAATGCATTAATTTGGTCGTCAGAAAGCTTTGAGTCAATCTCCGGGGGGCAATCAATGCTATTTCAATCTCGGCTTTACCACACGTAAATATCATGTCCAGTCCTACTTTGAAAGGTCCATGCAATTACTAGCTAAAGGTCGACAACATTGCTGCCTGGAAGTTCATTGGGGATAAGGTTAAAAACTAAAAGTGTCTACGAAAGAGCGAAACTATCTCTAAAATGAGTAAAATAGCAAAACAAATAATTGAAAGAGCCCGTCATTTTGTAAGTTACAAGTTAAAACTGAATTCGTTATCATACAGGATGAACAAGGGCGTTATATATTTCCGGTTGTGTGCCTATAGACTTTCTAGCGTCCCCAACGACAATGTTATATAAAATGTACAAGGACCATCTATTACTGATATATAGAAGGTAACTGATCTACCCCAACGTCCGCCTGGTAAAACTGCAAGTATACACCGCGGATAGTCTTGAACAGTAACGAGACAACATTCACTGTCATTTTCTTTGTGTACGCAATGATATTTCCGGGTATTTTTCTCTAAATATTAGAATATTCTTCCCATTAGACATATCATAGTCCCCAGATAATCCACAAGAGGTAGACGTAGGCTCGTGTTACTTCCTTGATCTAATTCCGCCGGCCGCCTTTGCCCATGAGCCAGCCACTCTTGTGATCTAATCAAGTCCCTTTCCATCTCCAGACAGCACATCTTCATTATCATGTACGACCTCAACCCCCTCACCCCCTTCACCCCTCACAACCCAAATTTCACACGCGCAGATATTAAGTTTCCTCTGCAGCTGGAATCTGCATCTTACCATCCTAATTACAGACGCCACTTGCGTCTGATGGTGCGCGCTGAATTAAGCCTGATTGAGGCCTTTGAAGAATATCATTACTCTGATCTTTGTAGAGTATGAGCGCGACGAAGACGATGACGATGACGGAGGTACCGACGAAGACGGCACTACGTGGTTAACTTTTGCGACTCAAATTGCAAGGGCGGCAACAAAAACCAACCACCTGTGTTTGAAGTTGCCATCGAAATGCTTCAAGATTCTAATATTACCCGAAGTTAAACCTACTTTGGATGTTAAATTAGAGAACTCGGTTCCGTATTTGGGATCGTTATGGAATTATTATGTTTTGGGTTGTAGAAAGTTAGCCCATTCGAGAGAAGAGGATGCGCCTGTGCACTGACTGAAGATCGACGAGAAAGTATTTTCTCTCACGTAATGCGAGGCTGCTAAATAATGGCCCAACACAATTAATCCATGTCCTAAAATCTTGCAAACTAACAAACTAAAATCGCAGTGAATAATACGACATTGCCTGCTGCGAAAGCTATGCTGTAGAGTTAATAGAACTCGATCGATGTTTAAAGGGTTTCTGAACTGCAACTCAAAGGCTCAAAGCAATTGTCTGCATTAATGTTCACTTAGCCTGACGAACCAATTGCATAGTGTACTACCTATATAGGTTATACAACTACAGCCAGCTTCCTTGCTTGTGGAGCTGAAGCGGTATAACTATATAACTATAGAACGCTATAACAGAACACGAACAATCTTAACGATACTTTTCATCGTTTTCAAATGTTATTTCTTTTCGATTTTCCGATATTACGAAGCAAGCAATTACTGAAATGTTCGTCTAAATGTAGTGAAGGAGTTAAAAACACGTCGTAATGTTGATTGCTTACGATCGTGAAAATAATAGGACATTTCGTTCTCCGCTCTTAACGAAGAAAGTGTTGCCGGTGCACGAAATGGTTCTGACGTCGGGATCGAGAGCATGAAATGGTTTGGAGGCCAAGGAAGTTATTAAATACGCATGGCTCTATATGGGAAAACGACGCGGCACCTCCTTATTCCAGTCACTCACTGCTGCATATTTATACGGAAGAGAAGCGTTATGTTTAAAGGAGCTTCCGTGAAAAGACAAAATCGAGAAGAAAATCATCTCTCCGGTTTCAAATCAAACAAATAAAATGTCACAGCAGCCGGCAGAACGTCTCTACGTGGGAATGCATTGCAATTGAAGTGCTCCCACGGAGTAGGAAACTGAATACATTGTTTTTCTCGGGAATAAAACCTAATTAAAATAAGGAAATTGTTTTAGAAGATGTTGGCGGAGATTAATTTTCAAACATATAAAATAAATTGAGTCTGCGAGAAGAATTTCATTTCGCTAAATGACTGTAAATGTTTATTTAAATGTGTTGGTGTCGAGATGTCGAATACCGTACCGAATACAAACGGCACAGACTATTTTCCTTCACTATCCTTAATAACGAGACACGATATTATTGCTGACACAAGAATGAGACTCAAATAGACAAGAAACACGAGAATTCACAGTAAAACTAGATGTTTATGTAACTATCTTTAAACTGCAGTGTTCGTTCATTTTGTTAAAAGCACGGTGCATCGCATCATTGACGTAAGTAGTAATGTTGGTAGAGCAAACAAGAACAGAAAAAAGCTACTAACTAAGAGACTAGTCTTTATTCGTAGATGTCTTTGAAGGTGGTTCATGTCATCTCGTCTTCTTTCTGAAGAAAATACTCTCGTCTTAGGCTTCTGTAGAGGGCGACCTCATTAACACGCATATACAGGATGTTTTCAAACGAATCAAGAGTGCAACACCGTAGATCCGATTTCAATTGGTCATGACAAGTAAATGGTCACGTCTGCATTGCTGCACATAATCCGCGATATGCGTACTTCGATCTTGAAATATATATTATTACATTAGCACGCAAATGCGAGGTGCCTATACGCAGATATAATAATAGAATTCCAAACGAACCAAATATTTTATAATTATAACGTGATATCCAACTTCCTCCAATCTCCCAGTTTTCGCCAAAGTTTCAATAACGAACCCACGATGAATACAAAACGACCCGGGGTCAGCTTTCTCGTTTTGCTGGGTTGACCATTTTCCTTCAACGGACATAGAAAATAGCAAGACCAACAAGCCAGTCCAAACAAATGAAATCAGAAATTGCACGAGTCCACAATTTTCATCACACACCCTATATCTTTCTCACCTCTACCACCTTTCCGTTATTTAAGCACGAAAATTAGTATACACACCCCCGATCCCAATTTAATAGTTATTTAATGAATTTCAGCGTGCGCTTCTCAAGCTATGGCTCTAGTAATTATATCGGCCGGGTCGAATAATTGATAACAATAACAACTCCCGGTCAAAAGGTGTTTTCCTCCAAGGGTTCCCTTGTACCCTTCCTTCCTTCCTCGCAACAGAACGGGCCAGGACGGCCGCCTGCAATTACCACGTAATAAATTGCCAGTAATTACTGCACAGAGAGTTGTATAAATTTAGAGGTTGCTACGAGTTTAGATAATTGCGTATATTTACCCATGTTTTGGGTGGCTCAGTGGGATGGGGTAGAAACAGACTAAATCATTATTTTTATGTGGTTGCGTGCACGGGCATCTTTTTCTCTCTCACTCGTTATTAGTGTTCCGCCGTATCACTTTTCTCGCTTCTCCGATGTGAGAGCTGAGCGTTTTGGGTATAATCTGCTAGATAATAAGTCAAATAATAGTGCTACCGCTTAAAAGCAGACCAGCTGACTAAATAATGGGGGAGGTTTAAGACCTTAAGGTCCATGTGCAGAGAGAGATTTGGGAAGCTGCGTTTGCCATTGGTCTTCGTTTTCGACTAATTATCAAAATGAGAAATATGAAAGTTAAAGCAGATGTCCTAATGGCTATACTACCTTCCATTTATTTATTATATTTTCTTGAGGCATACGAAGAAAACCGTTTCCCCTCTAAAATCAGCGAACTTGAACAAAAATTGAAATGATTATGCCATTGTTTAATAAGGCTGCCAGTCTAAGGTTGGTTAAAGCTGGATTTACATAATTATCATTATACTGACTCTAAATTTGCCCGCTTGCAGAAACGCCAGAAACACAACCAATTAATTAACATTAGAATACGATTAAAGAGATTTATGGGAAGATTTGCGGGGAAAAGTATTTTATATAAGATTCTCCCGAGCATTAATACAAAAGCGAATAAAGCTCTTTTTTTCAAATAAAGGTAATATTTTCGTTCGGAAGCATAACGGAAAGGAAATAAAAATCGAATCGAATATGAGAGAAAAGCAACTAGAAAGCATTTTGCAAATGTTTCAAGTCTGATTTGAAAGTAGAGTTTCCTTAGGAAAGTACGAGTTGCCGCGGCGATGTGATTCCCTGTGGCCCAATAGAGTTCGCTCGCCCAGCACAGCGTGCCCATCTGGCCGCCGTTTTCTAAAAGGGACGTCGCGCTACAACCGGAGAGAGAAAACCGGCGTCGGCATCGGCGTCGGCGTCGGCGTCGGCGTTGGCGTCGCCGGCGTCGTTTCACTGCTATAAAGGCTTATTTGTGCTGTTGCAGCTTTTTAAACGGCCCGTTCCAATTCGTCTCGTGGGGCATGCGAATGGGTAACAAGCCGACTTGCGATTCAGGCTAAGTACTGAGCGTCTGTACCGATGGGACATGGGCAGGCAGATTTGCCACACAAGTACATACACGTAAAAGTATGCAGCGCTTAGGTAGGTATTTATCGTAGTATGCTACATCTTATGGGTAACTGTTGTGCATCACGTGTAGAGATGGTTTTGAAAAGTGGCCTTCTTGAGAAAACGATGTTAAGCATAAGATTACCTACTATGAGTCTGTTTTTATAAGGATAATTAACAAAACACAAACAACATAAAGACGATATTCTGGTGTTCTGGGTCTTCCTAAGAGTTTCTTTGCTATGAAATGAGATGAAGGTAAGAAGGTAAGAGGTAAGATTTATGGATCACTTAAAGAAATGATGCGCACAAAAGAATGTAATTTTATTCCTATGTACAACTGTACGTTATGCTCTATGGTTATATATACACGCTAATAATGATAGAAACGTTTTAATATTTTACTGGGAACAATATACCGTCAATTGTAAATTAACATGTAAAAATGACAACGACAGACAGACAGGAAGTTACAAAATGTTCGTATGTTCATTATGGCGATATATACACACACATATATAAACCTGTATGTTTTGAGTTTTTGTATTCAGAGAGAGATTTTCCTAATAGTCTTGTAATGTTTCATTGGGTTTGTTGCTGTTGCCTCAATAATTTGTCGAACACAAAAGCTCCACTTTTTTGGCAAACCCACAAATGAAAAAAGGTGCACATATGAGACGAACATGCTTTGAAAAATACTGGAAACCCTGTCAATGCGAGCAACATTATGACGGCGATATTTTCTATCGAATTTTCACCACATTGAACACTAGTACACGCCTATTGCATTCACATTGGGGTATACTAGTTTAATGAAGAACGCAACACATTGGGCATACCCACATTCTTTTGAATAAACCTGCATTTCTGTCTACGCTACTGGCAATTTCCAGGTACCTGCACATTTTTAAAGAAAATATATCATGCACAGTTTCCATTTTACTTTCCACGAGTATTGCTGTCAGAGACGGAAGATCCATTCAGCATTTATTAAGCTTCAGTTTTTTTTGTGACCTTTCGTTGTTTCAGACACATACGAAACATTTACTTTCTTTATTAAATTTGTGTTATTTATTTCGTCTCTCTGTAGAGATACACTCAAAATGTGGCTAATATCAGAATTTATTTAGAACTATAACTACCATTAGCGCGACTTTATATTTAATGGTGTAGAAACCTACTCTCGGAAAAAAATACAGTAACTTTTGCAAGACCCATTGAGTTTTTTCAAATACGGTTTATATTCACATTCCAAGAGCATATTCCTATATTTATTCCTGATAAGATGCAGCGCTCTTGAAATTAAAAAACTGCCCAACATACACGAAGAACACAATCGTTTGTTGAGTAGGTCAGCGTAGTGAGCTTTTCAGCTGCACTTCCATGATTGTTTCAAAGTGCATTGTCATTTTATAAACTAAAAAACGCTACATGCACTTGTGTGTCGCTTTGAATCAGCTCGCGGCGACTATTTATTATTTCTCATTTTCGGCATGAAAAATCGTTTGACAGATCGAAAATAAGTGACCCCACACTAACAACCACAACCAACGTTATGATCTTCAAGCGGAAACGCTGTTCGGTTGTAGATTAGAACACAGCTTACATTTTTAAGACTTCCCCATGTAAAGCGTTTGGGATTTTTCAATTTTTAAAACATTTGTAAAGAAAAAACTACTGAACTGATTGGGCTCAAAAACTATATAGATTTAAGTAAGTATATGGCTAGTTTTCAAAAAACAGTTCAGCTTGAAGAATATGAACATAAAACAAAAAACTGTTAAATAACTGGGTATCACTACCAAGAATTTCTAGCAAACAATTTTTTTGTTAAACAAAAGAGTTTATACTGTCAGAAGTTCTTGGCAGTGATACCCAGTTATTTAACAGTTTTTTGAAAACTAGTGCCAAGATTAAGTGGAAGACATGAGTCTTAAGAATGTAATATTAACATCACTTCAAAAGTACTTGCCTACTCGGGGACCCGAACCCCGGATCTGTAGTAGAGCAAGTGGTAGAGCAACTGCGATGTAAGCACGTGGTCCGGGGTTCGAGTCCTCGAGTTGGTAGGTATTTTTGAAGGGACATTCATATTCTTCACGTTAATAATAGCCGTATTAATGAGTTTACATTTGTAATCCTAGTCAACAGTGCAGCTTATTTCGTCAAACCGTCTGGCTTTGTGAAGCGTCAACAAAAAAAACGTAAGTGTCTCACGAGTTGAGTTGAGACGCTTCGCTCTCTCGCTTAAAAGACCATCTTATTGCATTACATCTCATATTTTTCTGCTGCTAACAAGAGCTTGGGCTTAAACCGATTGTGGAGGGTCCGATCGTAGACGCAAGGTGCAAATGATGTCATAGAGATCGAGAACATCTACAATTGCTTGGATATTTCGGTATTCACCCGACGAGTGGTGTGGTAAGAATGAATATTTTCTATCGCACGGAGCTCAACAATAGTAAAAGCATTCTCACAAAGGAGCGATAAAATGAAAATAAAAACTCAACTTTTTTTCGTATATCTCTCACTTTCTCTCTCTCTTTCTTTCTCTTTCTCTCTCTCTCTCGTCTCAACTCCAAACCATCTCGAATAGAATTTCAAATACGTATGTTTGATATTACAAAAGCAATACTAGACTTTGGTGTATGGTGTAGATGTATAGATATATACCGGTTAAAGTCGTTTATGCGGCATATCTATATTCCACGCCATTACCAGTGAGTAGCCAGTGGTCATTTTAGGGCCTAGCCGGTAAACGCGTTTCGCGGGTTCCCTTTACGCTACCACTTTAGGGGATATGAAATGATACTGGAGGGGATATGTGGTGAAGATAATGCTCTCGTGTACGATCCCGACGTTGTCTCGATATTACCAACCCATGTGCCGCCGAAATATATAAGAAACGTCTTGTAACAGTACATTTCCAGTTTCTTTCGTAGCTATTACTTTAAGAAACAGTATACGGTCCTGGATATATATCATTCTATAAAGAATTGAGGGACTCGAATACAT
>QKMV01003356.1:0-11574 GCA_003287335.1 Lednia tumana
TATTTTTGTATACCTCTGCTGGCTCTATCGTTGAACATAGCCTATGATAGTAAGCGAGAGAGTTGGAGATGAAAGAATAAACTAGGTTTATTTGGAAACCGTTTGTAAATTTTTTAGCCCAAATCAAACTTAAGGACCGCCGAAAACGTTGAATTTGAGTCTAACTAGTTAGCCAAAAAATAAAAACGAAACGTGCTCCCGAATAGACCTAGTTAAATCTTTTGTCTTCAACTTCCTGACTTACTATCATCGGCTATGTTCAACGGTAGAGCCAGCAGAGGTTTACAAAATAAGGTGTGATCAAGGTTTTTTGCACTGCACGATGTTAATGTATAGTTGCTACTCCGATTTCTGTCGAGGGGTCTGGTCATCAAAGTTAAGCAGCATCAAGTGAAGGTTATACAAGGAATGGGTAACCGATCATCCCTGAATACAGGTTCTATTCGGAAGAGATCTTGGAGGATTTGAAGCTGGTGTAAAAGCTCCACTGCCATCAACCATACACCTCAATCTCCTAACCATCAACCTCTCGACACCACAGATGAGTAGACAATTCCTGCGTTTGAGTCTTTGACAGAAGGGAACTACGTGCCACTTCCGCGTGTCCCCTCTTCTGTGTTAGGTTCATCATCACCCTCATCATTCTCCGACGCCAAAAGACACATGGCAAATCGTATGAACGCAAGAGACGATTAATTTGTAGTATTTCGTCACATAGATTTAACACGGGTCTATACTGGGCTGCAATGTATTGATGGATGGTCCTGTGGCACTGGAGTCTGGACTATTGGGGTCGGTGAATGATTCGGTGATGATTATCCTAACCGGAAACCCAATGCCATCGAGAGATTGATATCGATTGGAGAGTAGAGCTCTTTTGCTCAATTCAAACCTTCCAGCCTCTCTCTCGAACTGAACTAGGACTGGGGATGAATGGACGCCCATCCAACCTCTGACCCAACGTAATGCTACTTAGCTTCGGTGATTTCACCAGAACCGGTGAGTGCAACATGCCAAACCGTTAGGTTTTGTTTTTAATTTATCACGCTTTGAAATACAGCTATCGGGGCTAGCTTACAATTAGATGTTGGGTTTGGTTTTTGTCGATACAACCATAGGTGAGATGTAATATTAATTAAATAGCTATACTGTTTTCCTTTTGGTCTTCCCTTATTTGTCCCAGACGTGGTTTTATGTGATTTCGCGTAACCACTCAAGGTATGAGTGGGGATAGTTTCTTTACCACAAGGCACGGCCGCCTCCGTGCAGCCTGTTGGAGTGAAAATAAACAAAATACACCTTACCTGGCAGTAGGGCCGGTTTTTCAGTGACCCGTTAAGAACCTGACGGTCCGTTAACTTGTTATTACCACGGCAACAGCCAATCATATGTATTGATTCTTGTTCTAACAGACCGTTAAGATTTAACGGCCCACTGAAAACCTGGCTCTAAATCTTTAGACGATATCTTTAGACATTTCAGAAAACTGATTGCTGACTGGATAGCAATTTTTGTCCCCGAAGAAGGAAATACCAAACTGTAAGAAGCGCTTGGAAGTTCAAGTGGATTTTATACCATTCAAATCCAGTTTTGTCATCATTTTTCTATAAATACCCATTATTTGCAAAGATGATCTAGTCAGTTTTTAGGTTAATTACGTAGGTGCTTAACTTCGAGCCTTATTCTAAAATGTCACGAAAGTGTTTTTTTTTGTTTTATTGTTCAAATCCAAATATGTGCCTTTTTCGTGAAATTGGTGACAATCACGGAACCGTACCGACAAACACGTTGATTTCAAGATTTCGAAGCAGCTTTTACAACGTCTTGGCATGGAACGGGCTGCTTTCTTTATTTATTTCGCAATAAATATGTGAAGTTAATCCGTACATATTTCTTTTTTATCCCCGTAAGAAGTTATTTTTGTAGAATGGTAAGTGGTAATCCTGGATAATCTAATTGGTAGTGGTCTTTGCGCAGCAGGTAGGGATTACGCGGATAAGCGTACAACCGCATGCAGTTTGATGTAGGTACCTTCTACCTCATTGCTTGAAAGCTTGTCGAGCTGATCGCAAGTATGCGACTTTCGTGTCTTCGAGCTATTTACCAAAATCAAAACTCAACCGAGCTCAACAACCCTGCTCCCCAGCAGTTATGAAGCGTGCGTCCTTGGACATATACGATATTTTCATGGATTTGCTAAAACAGTGCACATTTTTATATGTAGATTGTGAAATCATTCCAGTTTTCTTGCCTGAAACTTAGTCAAACATAATTACTCGTCAACACTAGCCCTTCTCCACTACCATATCGACAATTAAGTTAATTAGGAGAATATTAAACTCACTTCAAAAATACCAGCAAAAGCTCCGGGGTTCGAGTCCTCGAGTAGGCAGGTCTTTTTTTAGTGGTTTTTTTATTCTTAAAAATGCTTTGTGTTAACAATTTCTCTTCTGAACACTTCCCCATGTTAATTAAAGAGGATTTTTGGGTTTTCGAATATTTTTTATATAAAAACTACTGAACCAATTTGTCTCAAAACGTCTACCGGTCTAATTGTTGGTCAGTGTTGGTTGTATGTAATGTTGTAGTGTAATGTAATGTAATGTATGTAGTGTTGTAATTGTTGGTTGTAAGTGTTGGGCTAGTATTCCAAAAAAAAATCAGCTCGATCATAGATTGCGTTCGGCCTTTAGAGTATGAAAAAACACTCCTGTCACAAGAGTTGAATGAAGCTCGCGCGCTCGCTCTAACTATAGGCAACTGCCGATTAATTTTAATTCCTGTGCAAACTCTTAAACCAAAAAAAATAACTTCCATGGCCTATATCGACATACATACGTGCATCACGCTGACCATGTCAACATTAATTGATTTCTCATCTCTAATGTTTTCTATTCCATTCACTTCCCTTATACAATTACAATTCCATATTAGAAATGTCAACGCAACTTGACATTGTACACGTAGAACTACCGGATGTGCGTAAGTGCAAGTATCTAGCAATAGTGCAACTTGATATCATCTAAAGTAATGCATTTTGTGCAATGCTCACAGCAACGCGCTCTCTCTCTCTCTCTCTCTCTCTCTCGCTCTCTCTTTCCCTCCTCGATTGGGTCAGTTGTTAGCTATATATTCACTGAACTTGAAGTTACAGTATATCACAGAAAGAAGCTAGCCTTTATTGACCTAGGTCATGGTTGATATAATACGTGACATATCCGGGTTCGATCCCAGGCTGGCAGCATGGTTGACTTTCTGCAGTAATCGTGATCTTCGTGGAAAGAAGAGGAATAGTTGATTTTACTGTAAGTGCATAATGCACCGATTGCATCTGTGAGTGTCCTTCCTACACTATCCGTTATGTAGGAATTGGTTGTCGGCAACGTCTTTTAAGTTCAAGCGATTAATTGAGATGAATAGAACTCGCCATTAGAGTTTTCAAAGGTTCTTACTCTGAAATGTGTAAAAGTTCACCACGCTAGAAGTAATGTTACCAACTGTAGAAAAAACTTACTGAGTTGGTCCAGGTAGGAATAAAATTACTGGCGAATGGCGATACTAATTGGGTTTTACAACGAGATTTCTCGTATTGCTTGTCATCAATTATCCAAACACAATTGTCTTTAACACGAGCTGATGAGCGTGGAAATGAAAAAAAACCAGCACGGATTTGGAACCAAGGGGACTCGAATCCCAATCCGGGGTTCGAGTCCTCGAGTAAGCAGGTATTTTTGAAGTGATTTTAATATTCTTCAAATTATATTTAGCATGTTTCCAGCAGTGTATTTTTGTAATAGCAGGCTTCAAATATGGCCGTTTGGCCTTGGAAACCTTATGGTAACCAGACTGTATAGCAAGCTTCAAATATGGCCGTTTGGCCTTGGAAACCTTATGGTAACCAGACTGTGTATTATAACATTTTTGAGACTCATATATCCTGACTAAAAAATGACTGAAAAAAAAAAGACTGTGTATTGATAATTAAATAGGTAGTTATTTGCGGTCTCTAACAATCAAAATGTTTGAGCACTTGTTAAATACGTTAGGTTATTTTGAGCATCGAAATTTAAATTTGAAAAAAGAACACCTTTGAACATAGCCATGCATTTCTTTCAAGTGGATTTGCTTACGTAGAATAAAATGGATTTCAATTGCACATTGATCCCGGCTTTTCAATACTTATAACTCATCAAGTTACTTCAATTTGCTTCTCAAGATAAAGAGGCCAATCGTTTTTAAAAAGTCAGGAGATATTTAGTCAGGAGTTTTTTTTTGGGTGAGTTCATTTAAATTAAACATGATAACAATAAATTAAACATTAATTCATTAAACATGAGTTCATTTAGTCAGGAGATATGAGTCTCAAAAAAGTAATAGGCCAATCGTTATTTTATTAAATAGCATAATTCGAGGAAAGAAGAGCTTTATCCAGTAACTCAATATCACAGTTCTGGTCGTGCCGACAATTATTTCGGCACCTTTGAAGTGGTTATCTGAACATGTTGTTTTACCTATCTCTGTCTCTTATTCATAAAATAAGATCTACTGTTTGTTTTTCTTGTATTTAAAGAAGTGTGTGTGCTTTCGGCTTAATGCGGATTTCCAGAATGCAAAATATAATCACGGATTAGTTCTGTTTGCCTAAAATCTTGGGCAAAGTAAGAGCTTTTACTTCCCGTTGTTAAATCAGCAAACGCCATCAGGCCAAAAATTGAAACGTTACAATTCCAAGCCACAAGTGAAGCGTTTCTGAATCAGGTACACAGATAACATATCCAGATATCCACCATGTGTTACATAAAATACAAAAGAATATGTGTTGTATTATGTATAAAGATGTATTGCTAGTTTTTTAAAGCTATACATTCAACATGTGAAATAAAAATGTTGATATACCAATCGGGATAACCAGCCAACACATTCGAACGATGGTCTCGATTACGCATTTTAACGAACTTATAATCCCGAATTATATTCCGTTTCGGTTAGCTTTACGATCTATTGACAGAGATCATAGATGCTAACAATGCATTGTGGCCCTAGGCATTAATATCATGTCAAGTATATAATATGGGATAATGGTTACCCCTAGGGATGAGACACCCTACTTCCATTTGGGGCGTTATCCAGGCAAGCCACATTTGTCAAAACTCCTCAGGGTCATATGCGTGATCCATACCCAAAGCCGACATGCGAATAGAATATTCCTTTAGATGTTTATAGTCATGTCCTAAACATGCAACACAAACACCGTGCGTCCACGATTTTATTTTAATATACTCGCAAGCATATTGCCACTTGGTAATTAACTTACATTGTGATGGGTAATATTTTTGTTCTGAGCATGTAATTATGAAAATTACGTGATACTGCGCGAATATATGGATATTTGCCTGTCTTGCAAAAATTAAATTACATTCTGAGTGCGTGTATTGTACCGATAATATGCCCTGAAGCTATAATTAAATACAAACAAGAATGAAATCACAAAATTATTGAAACGTACGCTATGGTAATTGTAAGTAGTCTTTATAATTCGGTGAATTGAAGCAAAAAAGTTCATCAGCAGAAAAACCAAAACGTTTTTATTTTTTTGTTCGTGGAGGAAAGTATATTTAATTAATGTACTGGACCTGAATATTGGGAAAAAAATACGTGCAATGTGTAATTTTATACGTTTGCCACGGTGGTTTTTGATGAATAACAGTTTAAAGTATAATATACATAGTATTAATAAAAATAATAGTTGATGAATGTAACATGCGTGGTTTCTCTTTCTCCGATCAGCTCTCAATAAATATTCCAGATCCTCAACTCAATTTCTGTTCTTGAAGTTTTTATGCTCTCGCGATAACAATGTACGCAACATCTCATCATCAATGCATATTTTCAATCAAAAGAGACCAAAGAACATAAAACATCACACAGATCTCCAGGATTTCCTTTTTCTGATGTGAATATGGCAATACCTCCATATAGTCCTCTTTATCCTTTTGAAAAACACAATATCCAAAAGCATGCATATCTGGAAAAATATATAACGAGAATGTAAAACAAGGCTATACGGGCTTAAGGGGGTGAAATGTGAATAAAAGATCTTGGAATGGAAGAATAGAGGGGTGGGGGTTCGGATCAAGGGAAGTGTGATTGAAAGGCAACGGGGTGCGGAAATGATGATTACGATAAGGGATGATGGCTCGCGATGTGAGAGCCGAGGAAGCAAGGGTGGCAGGAAGGGTGGAAGGGTGGAAGGGAGGAAGGGAGGCTTCACGTGAGCGCGGCAAGACCCAAGAGCAATAGGTAGTCATATAATTTCATTTCATGATATGAACACTGAAGAGAGAACTGTAGATTTGCATGAGTGACGTCACGGGATGCGTGACTCTTTGAAACAATGAGGTGTTACAAACGAGGAAATATTGCTAGTCGTTTATCTGTCTTTAGTTTTTATTTTCGTTCTTTCGGGGCTTGGATTTTTTCCTGGCAACATGTTCGTTTATTTTATGGTCTGTTTAGTGAGATGGGGCTGGAGTGTTTGAAGACGGGCTTTATTGACGACTGACCCTGTTTGACACTGGGCGATTTGGCGTCGGCGAATGTACACTCTATACTTTTAAGAACATACTTTTTCGACAGGGGCGCAGGTGACAATTAACACAGCGAAAGTGTTTAAAAGTCACCAATTTTGTGGGTGTATCGCAGTATGATCTCTTTTTTTATATTGGTGTTTAACGACGCACTGTATTGACAACTGGCCCTCTGGCACTGGTCTATTGGCGTTGTATGATCTCTAACAGTATGGACTGTAGGGTCACGATGAAGTACACTGTAGAAGACACAAATCCGATACCTGGGGGGGGGGGGGGCAATTGTGTCAAATTTTGCACAATGATATGCCGCTCGTTAACCACCCGACGCGCAACTCACGTCAACATAATCTTTGTGTTGCATTGTCGAAATAACAAAGAAACTACATATGAATTCCAGTGAAATGTGTTTGGTGGTTACTAGTTAGTATTGCGTGGTATACATTATGGACTCTAAACATGACCATACTCTTATACCCACCCTATAACTGAAAAGACCTTGGGACTCCGCAGAAAAATAATAGGTACTAGATATTAATAGTTGTATTAGCTAGCTAGCCGTGCTTGGTTAAATTTACGTTGCCTTTGCCTACTGCCATTCTACCCTTTATCGGCGCAAATGACCGAATTCCTTTATTTCTTCGGTTTGGTGAGCTTAATTTTATCACTCGTGGGAAAAATGCATTAAAATAACGTAGTTGGGATTTAGTAGTCACTGAACAACGGTGAGTGACGGCCGTGCCGACAGTTTGGGTTGGGATATCAGTCACATCTCACAGACAGTGCGAATTATAATTTTCATCTGTGACTATTTGGCATGACTTTGATTTCAAAGCCACTAAGCGGGGCCCAAAAAAGACGTCTTAAAAGTGACAACGAAAAAAAAAGCAAGCATCAAAAAACTTATCAGTTTTTTCGTGCCGCCTATATCGAGTTTACTGGCGGCGGCATCAAAATCGAACAAAGATACCCAAAGTGTTACTGTTAGTGAATATAATTAAGACTTGATAAAAGCTACGAAAAACATTGAAGAACCCGCTATTGACACTGGAAATAGCTGCGCACTACCAGACAAGGCGGTAAGAATAGATAAAATGACCACAATATAATGCAAGGAAGGGTTAATTTAATAATGTACTAATTATTCCGAAATCCCAATGACATCGATCGATGTGAATGTCTTTCGCTTAGATCCGCTTTGGGCGATTCGATCAAACAAATTGAGCAGCACGGTTAAGGGTTGTCTCATTTCCTCACTATCGAGAATTGCTCGAAATCTCCCAGCTTCCCTGTCGTGTGTACTGCCTGTCTTCTGTTTTTGACATTACCCTTCACGGTAGCCACGGCTGAACGATCTTTTTGAAACTAAAGCTGATCAAATCGTATCTCAGCACCACTATGGGGCAGGATAGATTAAGGGGCTTAGCATTAATTTCAATTGAAGTTGATATAGCACAGTAAATAAATTTTGACGACATTATTGATATTTTTGCTGATAAGAAAGCTCGGAAAAAGAATTTCCGATGGATGCTTGCATCCAGCCCCAATTCCACGACCAGCAACTGCTAATTCAAATCAATCCCACCGACAAACACACACTTTTTAGATCCACAAAGCTTACTTAGGTGGATCTAGAAAATTGCTATCGGCCATATCCGTTCCTTACCGCTGCACGCAGGAGGTACCTTTGTCTCACCTACACATATCCAGAACCACGCATTTTGTTTGATTTGTGTTCTTGCCGCGCTCCGTCGTCATGGGCGGCTGGTCACTACACCCCCCGCACCCCTACACCCCCGGCTTCCGCACCCGTACCTATTGTTGCACTGACTTGATCACAAACGGAAGATTACTTTAAGAACAATAATCATAAATAAAATGTCTCCTGCATGACATTTCCTGTGGCCTTTCTGCATCAATGCACGGGAGGAAATCGTTGCATCTTCGACTTCACGCGATCGCCGATTTGGTTGGTGGTTGTAGAGGTCCGTAGAAGTGGTCGAGTTTATCAGGCATGGTCGCTGTTGAGAGGTTGATGGCAAGGGGAGCGAAGCTGCTGTACTAGCTTCAAACCCTGCAACCTCTCTCCCGAACAGAATGCTAGGTATTGGTATGACGCTGTCGCCGTTTTGGCGTAATTTGTTGCTTAACTTCGGTGATCGCTCGAGAACCAGTGTAGCCAACATGCCAAACCGTTTGGTCACCCATGACCCAGCACGATGTTGCTTAACTTCGGTGATATCACGAGGACTGTTGTATTCAACATGCCAAACCGTTCGGTCATCCATGATCCAGCGCAATGTTGCTTTACTTCGGTGATCTCACGAGGACCGGTGTTTTCAACATGCCAAACCGTTCGGTCACCCATGACCCAGCGCAATGTTGCTTAACTTCGGTGATCTCACGAGGACCGGTGTATTTAACATGCCAAACCGTTCGGGTTGTATTTTCTTCTTCAGCCAATGCTTTAATGAAATCCATCGATAATTATGAAATCTATTTAAGTCTCGGAGAGCTTTTATTATCACGTGAATTGGAGTTAGCTGTAGGATGGAATTCTTAATTTTGCACGGCTCCTTTTATCAACACATGTGTGGAGTGAATGAAGCCTAATATTCTTCGCCCATTAGCATTATTATCTTGAAGTTGTAGAGGTAAAAAAACCATGCTATGTCTACACGCCTATATTACCATACGGTATGAGTGAATGTTTGACGTGTGCTATTTGACGAGATGAGCTGAACTAAATGGACAGACAGATGAAGAAAATAACAAAACTTAGAATGATTGATAATATTATTTTTCGTCTCCAAAAAGCTTGTAGAAGCACAAAATGTTGACATAAATTATTCAATACTCGAATGAAGAGTTTTGCTATTCAAAAAAACTGTTATTAATGGGTTTAACTGCTGATAAATTTTAACAAACTTCTAACTGGTAGTTTGTTTGTTAGAAGTTCTCAGTAGTTAAACGCATTTACTAACAGTTTTTTTGAAAACTAGTGCAGAGATTAGGTAGAAGACATGAGTCTTAAGAATTTCAGTTTTGCTATCCTCCTATACATTTCCCAAAACCAGAAACCCTGTTAAAACTAAAACCAAAGGAAATGGGATTTTAATAATTATTGTATTTTTTTATGTGAATTGTGCGGACTTAATGCCAGCGGCCTTTACGGCGGTTCACCGTTTATTGACATTCCCCCTGATTTGACCGAAATGCCAGTTAAATATTTTGGTAGTATGTACAGTCTATGCTGTGAGAGAGCATACTGCGTTACACCCACAAATTAGGCTCTCCAGCCATTCATTCCTGTGTTAACTGCCACCATCTCCCCTGGCGGAAAAGTATGCTCTCCAAGTAAATAGAATGTACAGTCTGTACTGTGAGAGATCATACTGCGTTACACCCACAAAATAGGCTCTCTAGCTATACCTTCCTATGTTAACTGTCACCATCGCCCCTGGCGGAAAAGTATGCTCTCCTAGTAAATAGAGTGTAATAGCATAGAAAAAGGAGACACTTTTCTATGGTAATATATGCGTACTGTTTCTCAATCATTTCCAATATTCAAGAAGTTCGGCTTGCAAATAGTTCATTTTGGCGCCTCTATCAAATATTTCTGTGTAGACAGCATCTGCCTTTCAAAAAAACTGTTGAAACCCCTGCTGATGCCTACAGAACAGTTCACGAAACGCTGGGAATTCATTAGTGGATTTATTAGCATCACGCAGTTTAGGAAACAGTTTTTTTGAAAACTAGTGCTAAGGTTAGGAAGTAGACATGTGTCTACAGAAATGTATAGGCTCTGCCTACTTTGCCTACCTGAGGCAGGACCCCTTGCTGATAGAGTAGGCCAGAGCCTTGCTTCACTGCCTATTCCCAAACTGCCTACTCCACTGTGTGACCTTTTTTCCCAGAGTGTCTACGTACGCTCAACTTATCTCTCACTGTCTTTCCTGTAAATGCCTACAGATTTTATAGACAGCGGCAAATGCGATCGCCAGTTCGTAAACTGGCTTTTTTTGGGTGTTTTTGCGGTATTTTTGAATCTAGATCACGTTGAGGCAAGACTGACGGAAGTGAAATGAAATTAGGTTCTTGTGGCGATAAAGTGTATATGTTTGTAATTTATGTTTACATTACGATGTATATTGTGCGTCTTATTGCTATATCAACTTACCACCTGTCATCAATTGGCTATTGTACTTTTATTTGAAACAAATAAATACATTAAATACTGGTACGCGGTAGGTACACTCCTGGAATCGTAAATTGGCCGATAAAAGAGATAGCAGATCACGTTTGCTTCATTGAAACTCAATGAAACCGGTTATGTTTATCTGTCCCAGCGAACGATTTCCGTTTTCAGGGGTGTACCGAGGCCTGTACACACAGGCATCTATAGTCACTGACGTTGCCAACTATTCCAGGGCCCCGCGAGGTAAGACATAAATTGGTCGTAGGCAGTCGTAAAAATTACTCGTAGGCAGTAACGGAGTAGGCAGTGAGGGATAATCGATTCGGATTATCGTCCATGGACACCCTAGTCGAAGGATCAGTAGAATTTCTACTGATGTCGTTAGAAATCCTACCGATCAGTAGACGGTCTAATGTTACCATCAGGCTTCTACTAATGTCAGTAAGGTCTGTACTGAAAACAGTACAAATAAAATAACCTGAAAAACGTACGAAAAGATTCTACTGATACCAGTAAGATTCCTACTGATTCCTACTGATATCAGCAGTATCCCCAGATTCGCCTGTGTTTTGGCCACCCAGGCTGACATCTTTCAAGCATGGACCATTAATAGGCCTCTATTTCCATGTCGTTTACTTCGCATCAAGCTGTCAGTTGATGTGAAAGATACGCAGAAAGTAGAACGCATCCTCGGTGACTCTGACGCAAATTATTTCCTGTCACAAGTGCATCACGTTCGTCGACAGACAGTGCACATATGTTGCCGATGCAAGTCTTTTTCGAACAGAT